>OMLM01008912.1:0-19493 GCA_900302695.1 Helostoma temminkii | reverse complement strand
GTGATGTGGGGTAAAAAACAAGGATCGAAGCCACATATAGCAGAGAACCAACCACCATGGACGGACAGACAGACACACACGAAGGAGTGCTGTACTTACAATCATCTGTGGAGGGAGAGCAGTGGGAGCAGGATGTAATAGTAACCACAACAACAACAACCAGAAAGAAGGGTCAGTCAAGCTGCAAAGAGCCCCACATCAATCAAAAAATACAAGTCTTCGGGTTGGAGGTACATGAACCAATTGACATTAGTCTAAAGCCTTGAGGTAAAGAAATGTCCTAGGCCATCAAATAAGTAATTTCACTACTATAAAATTTATTAGAATATTGCAAATAATTATTTTTTTGTCTTAACGGGGGCTAGCAGGGGCTTAATGCACATCTATGAACCAGTAGTGATAATACTTGGCAGCACTGTACATGATGAATTATCACCTTAATATCAGTGATATGAGGCTCTTTTGATAATAACCACACACAAATAATAACACATATATCCAAAAGAAAAGAAAACAAGAGGCTGCTTTCCAAAATGTATGATGCTTTTCGGAAGTGGGCCAGATCCTTTGGGCAAATAAAAAAAAAAACACTGTCACTCTGTTGTGAGTTACATTCAAATCGGGAATCTCTCCAAATAATTATTGGCTCACATACTGGAGAGCAGCCATGAGCTGGTGTTAGAATGATATGGTGCACTCCTTTTTTCATGTTTTTCTGTATTTTAAAGTGCCTTATCTTGATATCTGAGATGAATGAAGGTACCGGGGGCGATGCTGAATACAATGCGTGTAGGGACTGAGGAGTGGAGATGTAGATGTGATGCAAAAGCACTTTGATCTGTTGTTTATATGAGAGCCATCTTGAATTGCAACACACACACGCGTACACACAAAATGTCTGCATGTCTGTTCCCTTGTCTCACTCTAGACCTTCTCCTCCTTTTCCTTTGATGCTGCCTAGGTTTTTCTGCTGTCTACCTCATTGCTGTGGTCATCATCAGAGCAAATCAAATATTGTCATCACTACAAAGCAACAACTTACACCGGCAAGAAAAAGTTTGGAAACACTTATGTATTCTTATTATCTTAAATCAATCAAATGGTTGTAATTTGATCCTGCAGCACTTCCCAAAGGTCTGCTGTGCTGGTTGGACAGTATTTCCAAACTTCAGTTCAGTTTCTCCCACACAAGCTGGATGGGGTTAAGATCTGGTGACTGAGCTTACCAAGCCATCACAAAGTATTATTCCAGCAGGTAATTTATCATCTGCTTACTTCTGACACAACTGGGAAGAATTCTTGGAGTCATTGTCTTACTGAAAAATGAAGTTATCTTCAATCAGTCATTGCCCAGAGGGAAGAGCATACTTCTTCAGTATAAAATAGTACCCTTGCTGATTGAGGATTCTGCCCACACAAGGCAGATCACCTGTTGTCCAATTGCCAAAGAATCCCCAGATCATCATGTTTTTACTTCCATGTTTTACTGTTGTTGTTGGAATATTTTAATGAATTCTGCATCTGAGCTTGTGCTATATCTTCTTCACTTCGATCCAAACACCTCAAACTTGGACTCATCAGTCACAAGATGTATAAAAATCCAATAATGTCTTTCCAGACTTTCTCTTGCCAGTGTACTTAAAATAATCAGAGAGAAAATTCTAAAAAATAGACCCTAGGCACGTGCATGCGCATTTGTCCGTCTGTATATTTATCCAGACTAAAAATGTTAATTATTATTCTTTGATAAATTAACATGTTTAGTCTACCGCTATTATTGTGTGTATTTGTATGGCCTGTATTTGTGCGGGTGTAGGTCTGTGTGTTCTTACCGTTTGGTCCGTGAGTGGTGGCAGGACGATGGTCTTCTCCATAGTGTTCATCACCAGCTTCCACAACTCTTTCAACACACGTTTCAGCACAGTCTTCTCACAGATTTTAGCAAACAAACTCAGGCTGGCAGGAAGAAGTGACAGAAGAAAGGAGACAGAGATGAATAATAAACACCAGAAGGAACCAAACATTGTAATCTTGAAAAAAATAAAAGATAATATGGAGAAGAGGATAGAATAAACAAAGGCAGAAGAAAAATGGGCAGTTACAAGAAATCCCCTCAATGACTAAAATAACTTCTTGTATATTTCTGAAGAGATTGTGTGAGTGTCACATTAGCTAGACATTATATTGTATAAAAATTACTACAGTTGAAAAAACTGATCTAAACCTACCATTGCTGCCCTGATACATAAATAAGGTGGTTTGTCTGGCTAAATAATAAAATGAAAAACTAATTTTAAACTACAATGGAAAATAGCCTTACTTGCTGTCTAGGAACTCCATGATGGGCTGCAGGACGTTGTCAGCATCCTGGGCCACACTGCTGGCATTGCCCACATTTGAAGTTCCCTTCACCTGAGCCAAGATGTCTCCCATCTGCTTCACATTCTCCTCAATATGAGGCTGGAAACTGCACAAGAAAATTTCAATGCAGTTTTCAATCCAAATCCAGTTTGCCCATCACTTCTGCAGATATGCTTGTTGTGTAGTGATGTTACATTCACAAACTATCCGGTTCGTTTAAATGGCCCTTTGGTAGAAATGAAGGGATTGAGTCATGTGTATGAGCAGTTCTTTTTAACATTGTGCCCCAATTTCACTGCCTGTCCCAGTTCCACTCCTCCCCTCTTTACTTATACAGTTAGAACTAGCCAGTCACGAGGGAAAGAAATTGCAGAGTATTATTTGTTCCTTTATTTGTTCAGTAAACTCCAATGATCTCTTCTCCCTTGCTCAGGAGAGCAGTGGTTGAGCAAGCTAAAAAGTGAATGAATAAATGTTTGAGAGAACAAATGAATAAATACGAAAAATAAAAAAGCTCTTTCTACAGTGGTTATGTTCTAAATCTCAAATAAACAGCTGCAGCTCTGCACAAACCTGCAAGAATAATTTCTGTGTGAACGCACCCGATACACAGGCTTCATCCTCCTGTCTGCTCTGTTGTGGCCTCTTGGCTCTGTGCAGGTGTGTGTATGTGTAACTCACAGTCCAAGAGACTCAGACCAGAAACGTGTGTGTAATGTTTATAATGGAAACAACTGATGGATCATAGACAATATGAGCACTTTAGTTCTACTAAACCTAGTCCACACGTGCAAACATTTATTATTTTGATGGTATGCTTAAGTTATAATGGGAGAGGGCTAAAAATTTTGCCTTGTAAGAGCAGGGTCTGATCAAAGAGCCATATTTCACATCACTGTTGTAGTGTATGTTCATGCATGGATGCATGTGCTTGTCCATTACTGTGTTTCTACCTGACGGCAAAGACTCTGCTGAGATCATCCATGACATTGTTAAGTTTAACCTGCAGGTCCTTCAGGATATCACTGGCCTCCACACACAGCTGAAGCACATACACAGAAACACAGACACAGAGGTGGTTGGGCAGGGGAGTTGAAAAGCAATAATGATACTAGTGCCTGAACTAGTTAAGTGTGACCAAATATACACACTGACACACGCAGTTTATTTAAGTTGGGCATAATAGCTACGTGAGGACAAAAGAAGAGAATCACTCACATCTTTTCCACCCATTGCTTCAAACATCTTCTCCAGCTGAACTCGCAGCTGCTGGATATTGTTAATCAGGATGCAGGGCTGAGGAGACGATGGCACATGTCTGTTTTAAACTGTCATTGATTTGCTATAACATCTTCAGATTAAAAAAGCCGGCTGAGTCGGCTGACTCCTCTGTTAAGACTCACAAGGCTTTATCATGTCTCAGACTACTCACCACTTTCTCCATTGTGACATAGTTGGCAAACAACTTGGAGATGATATCGGCATAAGACAGAAGCACATTACTGATAGTCTGGGGAGGGAAACAAGAGAACAGCAACAGGCCATTATTCATCAGGTTACAGCTATTTGCATTAAAAGATTTTTGTAATTTGCCTGCCATTTGTTATTTAACTCTACCTTGGCAAAACGCTTCATGTAGTGTCCTACAATCTGCGGATCTGGACACTCTAGTTTCCTGATGATCTCAAAGCTCTGGTTGAGCTGAGAAAACACATCCACCACTGAACAGGAGAACAGAGCATGTTCTGATGTGACTTGGAACTGTAGGGAAGAAAAGATTTGCAAGAAGAATAAAAATAAATGATGAAAAAATGAAAAGGGAAATAGATGAATGCTGTAGCAGGATTCAAAAGAGGCTAGCTGTATGTCACCTCTGGGTACCTAACACCACATACCATTAGACACTATCTTAAACTGGACCTTTGATATCTTTCACTGCATGTGCAGGTCCCCTGGAGTCAACCAGCCTCAGCCAATTATACAGCCATCTGGCGACAGGTAGGAGCTCCTGTATGTCTCTTTGTAATTGGTTGCTGGTTAGTGCATGGTCCGTAATTGACTAGGGGTGAGTGTGTAGGTGCCTCTCAGGGGGGCCTGAGTAATGAGGTGAGGACAGCTATCCTGCAGTCAAAACTCTGGAACAAGGCCATTAATTCACAATATCGTGCTACCACAGAATTATCTCTCTCCTCAAGTACATGTACGTCTTAACTACACTTCTCTAAACTTCCAATAACCATTTTATATGACATAGCACTTTGACTAAAACTTCATATTAGCTTAAACACACAGTCTGTTTTCAGTGCAGTGTGGGAGGCAAAGCAGGAGGGAGGATGACAGAAGCGCAAAGGATGGATTACAGTAATTCTGCCTGAACAACAACAGCAACTCAGCATTTCGGGAGGACTGACAGGAAGATAAAAAGTAGAAGAGGTGGAAACTTTTACCCCATCTTTTTTGTCTCTTTCCAAAGCACCATGTAGAAAGTCCCGAGACACTTCCTCATTTTCGTCCAGCCACTGGATGACAAATGGCTCAAACCAGCTAAGGAGGGCAGAAAACACAACAGGAACCCAAAAGGACATAAGAAAAATAACATTCAATCCTTTCTTCTTAGTTATGGTTTGTGGTTGCAATGAGCAGTGGGCAAGCTGCTA
The DNA here is from genome assembly GCA_900302695.1 of Helostoma temminkii. Taxonomy (NCBI): domain Eukaryota; kingdom Metazoa; phylum Chordata; class Actinopteri; order Anabantiformes; family Helostomatidae; genus Helostoma; species Helostoma temminkii. Next base: position 14,475 of record OMLM01008912.1, on the reverse strand, counting down.
CTCACGCGGGATATTCAGGCACTCTGCTCTTGAAGAAGGGCAGGTCCTTGCAGTACTCGTTGTACAACCACTTGACTTTGAAGTGCAGGTTCATGTATTCTGCACTCTTACACAGGCGATTTTTTTCATGTTCTAAGAGAATAAAGCACAAGTGTATGTTCAGGTAAACGCAAATTTCTCTAAATAATAATTTTATGTCATTGGCCAGCTCGAGACCAGTTACAAATAGCCGATCCATAACCCTTTTAATAAGCAAATCAAATATGAATCAAAGATCAAATTGAGATGACCCTTGAGGCTCTGTGTGTTTTTGCATAAAATGCAATAAAACATTGTAATTGAATTACATGCGAAATATAATAACGTTGGCTGTGTGCATACACAAAACCAAGTCTTCAGTGCTCAGACAAGGCTCAGTCTTTTGGGAAGCTGTAGGTATAAATGATGCACTCACCCTCCATTGCATACTTCATGTCCTGAGCAAACATGTTCCACATCACCTCAGCACTGATTTTACCCACATTGAGCTCCTGGGGAAATCTTGATGTAGGAGAGAAGAAGGAAAACTTATTGTATGCTGAAAATATGTTGAAATAGAAAACTGTGGACACATAAAAAACATTTAAAATATCTTTGCAATTTGTAAAAGAGAGCCCATCTGGATGAAAGAGACATAATTAGAAACATACTGGTTTAGACAGGGGGTGTAGGAGTTCTTGTCCTCCTCAATAATGGAGACGATAAGCGTGATCAGTTTGGACCAAAAGTCCAAATTCTTGATGCTGGGTCCTTGCTCCTCTGGAGGTACAGCACCCTGCTTGGCCTGGAATCACAACAGAATCAACTCTGTTTAGGAGTTTTACCAGGTATTCACCCTATTTGAATATGATGGTAACATTTGCACGTCAAACAGCTTTAAACAGACTCAGAAAGTGAACTGTCTGGACAACATCTTTGAAAAAGCTCCAGATGTGCTGGGAGGAAGAAAAACATGAAGCCGAGTGCTGCAGGAACTGAAGAGTGAAGAATGATCTTGCAGAGGTTTCAACAAAATATAGCAACATCCCCCAGGATGAAATGTTTTATTCAAAGCAAAAAATGCTTATTTGAAATTCACAAGGGAGTTGGAATGGGGCTGGCAGTTTAATGAGGACTCAAAGCAAGTTCTAGAAAACTAGCTGAAATCCAGCGCAGGAGAAATGGAAGAAGAGACTGGCCTACCCAGACTGAGACAACGAAGGACTCTTTACACACAGACATGCATGACCAGTCAAATGTTGGGACACACCTTGTCCTTCAGACACCCTGTCCGTTCACCCTCTGTACTGCTGGCCAAGTTTGAAATGAGTCAGCTCTTTCTGTGAGTTTAGAGTTGGGCACTGATTCAACCTACTTGTTTATTCTGAGAGTGAACAAATTTACATCCACAGAAAATGGAAAGTACATTGGTTACTGGATATTTACAACAAAAACTTAATTCCAATGCTATATAGCACAAGCAGACAATGAAGAGTGGTGTATTATCTAGGCCTTGTGTAGGGATGCAAAGGTTAAATTCGTATTTGTTCACTTTGGTGAATCGATGCAATTTAGAAGCGTTATTAGCAAACTGTATCATGCTGCTGTAAAGTACACAAATAGTACAACTAAGCTTAAAACTCATCTGAAGCAGTAGCAGGTGTCTGCCAGTTTGGTAAAGGTCTTTATTTTATTTGATTGGAAAATAATCAAACTCATTGAACTGCATAGCACCATTCCCTTGCATCATCCAGTCACATCGCATTGCATTAAATCAAATTGTGCTGAATCGCATCACATCGTGATTGTGGTGTGAATTGTATCTTATTGGAAGTCTTGCACATGCATCTTTAAATCTTTAATGTATTGGATCGCTGACATTGCATCAGGATACGAATCGTATTGGTCTCACACCACAGATGTCCAAGCCTAGAGTGACCAGAAACTGGCAGCATAATTAACTAAACAGGGTTAGAGAAAGAGCAGCACATTTTAGCAAAAAAAGTTACAGTTTGAACTAAAACAAAATTTAATATTTACCTGGGGAAAAACAGAACGTGTCTGCTAGTCTGAGGGAAATACAGTTAAAATGGTCTGTGCTGTCTTTATCTTTCTGATGTCTACATCAAACATTTTATTTCTTCAATTCTTTTGTTTTTTAGTTTTAGGTGTAGAGGTACTTTGATTTACCTATACTCGTTTAGAAAGGGGCACCAGGTTAGTTTGAAAGAGATATCTACTCTTAGAGAATATTTAATAAACATAACAGGTGAATCAAACTGTGTCTAAAGGATGTTTTCTTTGAGATAGGCACCCCCGGCACCTTGGCTGGCTGGTGTTCCCAAACTGCGACAGTATCTTCACACTGGCTTCGTTTTTGTCACCTAGCAACTGGCAGAGTGAGTCTCTCCTTCTCGGTCGGCGCAGCTCTCCACAGATCAGCTGACTGCTGGCTGTCAGTCTGGCTCGTCCCAGTTTTGGTCTTAATGTTTGACGTATTAGACGTACTAGACTGGGCGCTGAAGTCTAGAGTCGCTAAATGACTATGAGGAAGTCTGTTATGAAACTGAACATTAGTTAAGTATATGGCTTAAAAGTTAAAAGTTACTAAAGAAAAAAAAAGAAAAAGGACTAAAAAAGTAGCACGCCAAGGAGAGAAAGAAACAGGAGAGGTTAAGAGCTTAAGAGACAAATACGACTAAAGACTAGAAGCAGAAAACTAAGATTCTTTTTTTCTTTCTTTGACTTTTATCACCTTTGGGGGGGAGTACGGGTGTTCGGTACTCTTGGTCAGTAGAACAACGAAAGAAGAAAAGTTATATGTCCTCACTGTCCTCTTGGTGGATCTCTGTGTCCATCTTATTCAGTCCTTTTAGAGGATGGAATTTTATAGCTTTGCCCCATTATGTATCTCTCTTTTAGAGTTTTTGGCCTCAACCTATAGATGAACTCTGGTAAGTATCCCTGCAGGTCTTTGAGGGGTTAAAAAATGTATCTCAAAGATGTAAATTTCAGAATCCAGACTCCCAAACAGACACTATTTATTCAGACTCTTGTGAGATTGTGAGACTTTTGTCACTTAAAATTCCTTTGGAGTGAGAAAGCAGTGGGAGAGGGAGAAAGAGGTGGATAGATGTTTGTTCTTGATTTCCAGAGGGGGTTGTGTTATGCAGCCTCCTGTGGCATTCCAAACGTGTGTTGCATAGTCTACTGTGTATCAGTGCAATTGCAACTACATGACATTTTCAGGGTTAGAGGTTACTTAATCCTAGTTCTTGGAATGGCAGCACTTAATTATGGCCATGTTAAAAAGGCACACTGGAATTTAACATTTTTGAAAAAGTAAAAGGAGAGAGGACTTCCACTCACATCTACACTTACATTAATTTCATTGCTGATTCTTACCGGGTCTGTCTGATACTCGCGGCTGTAGAGCTCATGACAGTTATTAAAGATGTACTCATAGGTGGAGTTCAGACAGGCTTTGACACAATCCTTCACAACCTGACTGGCTCTGGGTGGAGACTGAAGCTCCTGAACCTGAATACACACACACAGAGTTTGACAATTTAAAGTATTTGAATAATCTACAAACGTTCATTAGACCTTACGTGTGTGTCACATTGAGAATAATTGCAATCTAATAGTAAGGTGGGATGCGTGAAATATAATAAAAATCCTGTATCTAATGCAGGGACTGTACCTTCATTCTGAAAAAGGTGATACTGGTAAGGAGGTCCACGGTGGACTTCAGGTCCTGCAGTCTTTCAGGACTACTGGCTGGGAAGTTGTTCTGCAGTCATGAAAAAACAAACAAACAAACAAAAAAAACACTAAGATGCTTCAGATAATATCACATCCATCCTTGTCCAGAGTGTTTTTATGTCCATGGGCAAGATCCAGCACAGCCACATAATTTCCACTGCCACCAAACCCTTACACTTGTTACTGCGTGGATGTACAGTGTTTCCTGAATGTGTCTGTGCATGTTTCAGAAAGTCTGCCACTCTAATTAACAGATCCACCTACTCTGTTTTACTGTTTCCCACATGGAGAGATATATAAGAGAAAGAGAGGCATTACAGATATTATAGAAAATCATATATGAGTGTAAATGGGGAAATGGAGAGAAACCTTACTCGGTACATAGACAGGTCAATCCTCAGAGAGTTGTGCAGCTGATCTAGAAGCTTGACAAATCGCTCTTTCTGTGGGTATTAAGACATATATGGTCACAGAATTGAACATAATCAAACATACATGAAATATATACACTGTTTAATATAGAAGGTATGCGCATGATGTCAGAATGTGGAAGTCATTGCAGTTACAGCACCAAGTGGCAAAAGCTTTCTTTTTAAGTGGCAGCAGTGAGTGTGGAAACTGTGCCCCGCAGGAACTTAAATAGGGGAGAATGTGATAAGTGTATACAAATACATGAAACTGAAGATATTTTTAAAGAGAGACAAAATCTAATGAAAGGAACTTTACTCATGTGTATTTTCCCAGTGCCAAAATTAGATACATCAGAAAGGCTCATTTGGCCTTCATTTCAAAACCAGTCTGCTTAAAATCTCACTAAAATTGAAACTAACGTTGCATTTCAGAAAACTGTGACATATGTGCATACCCTCTATGTACAGATACTGTCACTTAGCAACATGCCAAATAAGTCAACAAAAATAAATATAGCTAATCAATTGAGACACTTGTTGAAGTTAATGATTCTGCTACATATTTCTGCAGTGACTCACCCCAAAGTTAGAAGCAGCAAAGCGGTCAGAGGCAGATACGTTATTGGTTGCCTGGGTGGTGTGGGCATAATAGGCATTGATATTAGCCAGCAGGGTACTCATCACTGCAGGCACACCTGGGCACATGTACTTAGATGACAGGCAAGCAAAGTGGCTGCAAATGACAGCCAGTTGTTAGCAAACACAGCATATATAGAGGGATACGATAGATGCATGAAGACATGCAATGATGCATGCAAATGTAAGTTTTTGCTTTGTTTGTTTTTATTATTTTAAGAACTGCAACATACGTCATAGCCTGATAGATGGACTCTACGCCATAACGCATAGCAAACTCGTCAACAATTTCCTGGGGAGTTTCCTCAAAGTAAACCTTCCATGCATCGTCCCCTTTGGCATCAGGGATCTTTACCACACCATTATTCTGGATGTCTGTCACATAGTGGAAGAGGTTCTACAGAAAGAAAATATAGTTACAGAGGGAATCACTCAGTCATAATCAGTTTATTCACCTAGAAATGACCATGTTTTAGAAAGAAAAACATATTTTATAACATCACATTGATCAGAAATACATTGTAGACTGTCTTCACACACTGTCTTCCAAAAGCACATTATGTTTGCTAATGCAAATTTATTAATTTAAATGGAAAACTGATCATTAGAAATAATTAACACTCCTGTATCTTTTCATGAAAAACACAATGTAACGTAATTCCTTTGTGTCCAAGCATATAGTGTAAAAGTTCCATTATATATAGACAGAGCAGATTTCAACTTCTTTATCTGTTTATATTTAAATGGCTGTGCTATATAAATAGGCATTAAAATACATTAAGATGCTAACACAGGATTCAGTCTTGGCTGTTCAGCCATAAAGCGCTATGCTGCTAACATTTGGAGTTAGCTTTGTGGTTTATGGGCAGTTGCATATAACAGTGGTAATTTGTTGCTTAAGGTTTAACTACTATGCTCCATTGAGTAACGGCTTGAGTAATGACTCCATACAAATCTGTGATTGGTCTATAATCAATCACCACACTTAGAAATATGTGTGATGTCTTCACTGAACTGGTCTTTATCTTACTAGAGTAATGCAAACATCATGGAATAAAAACCTAAGGTTAATTTATAATAGATCCATTATGTGGATGTCAAGTGAACATCAGTCAAGAAAATAAATGACATGGCTCATTAGGATGACAGACATACAAGTACACGCAAATGCCGCACTGCCTAAAGTGGAGTGTCCAGGTTCACAAGCAATACAGCAATGAGCCACTGCACACTGCTGAATGAGCCTTTCAGTAAAAGCACAAGGATAAGTATCAGCAGAGGATAAAGGTAATAATGCATCAACCTAATTTAAGTGTTTTAATGTTTTAGATTAGAAATAGATATAGAATTAATACTTTTTGATTGTTTAAAGCTTTGTATGGTCTAAGGGTTCCTTCTTTTTATTATGAAAAATAAAAGCTTGAAAGATAAATACAGCTGAAAAAAAAATACGTTTTAAACACATAGTAGAGCAGTAAGGCTATACTGTAGTTCTCTAAAGCAGTGGCTGGAAAACAAACAGGACAGTATGCCTTGATGATCAAAGTTGAAAACCACTTCTGTATGCATGTACATTTATAACACAGTACCTGATATATGCATATGCATATTACTGCATGTTGAAACACACACCAACACACTGAGCTTACTTCATGTAGACAGGTGTACTGAACGTGATACGGGGCGACCGTCTCCTCTCCTTTGATCTCTACATTAATGTGCATGCGGATGGCACCAGACACAGCTGATTTGTCTGTACGCTTGTCTGTGAAGAAAACAAGACATAAAACAATATGTGATAAATATATGAAACTTGAAATAAACTGACCTGGGCTGTAAAAAGCTGTAACCAACTATGATTTAACTGACCGAGATTATACCAGACGTCCATCTCTCCGCTCAGAGTCCGGACCTCGATAATAGTTTGACCAAGGAAGTCATCTGACTCACGCTTGAACTTCTGCTTTACACGAGACTTAATGTCATCATCCTCATCCCACACTCGCACCTTGATGCGATCTGAAGAGTTGTGACACTCACTACACAAACAGAAACAGAGAATCAGCCAGTTTACATTGGTATTTGGCCAAGTTGGAGTACTATCCTGACTCATTAAACATGAATTCCTTGAAGTGCGAACAAAAAAACAAACCTTAAATCTAAATCCATTAGATAACAAATAGCAGGTAATAAAATGACTTAAACACTGCAATAATTAGAACTGAAAGGTTTTACTGTGTTGGCAGATTACTCCCAATGTTGGCAGTTTTTTAAAAAGCATTATTGTAAATGGAACATCTTTGAATTTTTAACCATTATTTAGCCAAAAGAAGCAATTCAGACATGTCACCTTGGGCTCTGAGAAATTATGATTAGCATTTTTCACAAATATCTAATATTTAATGGCTTAACAAATCATTTAAGTGGGGATAATGACCAACTATTTCTCTGGTAATGAATATAATAATTAATTGAAAACCAAGAGATCTTAACTTACAAATTAAATGTCTCCTCCCAGACCGGATTGAGGTTGCCATAGATGGTCTTGGTCCTCTTTTTGGTCTTTCCCACCTGGACGGTGACATAAGGATCACTGGATCCAGTTTTATCCTTTGCCTGCAGACCCTGGGCACACAACACTGGGAAGTGGGAGGAAAAAAAGGCCAGGAACGTCAGTCAGTCTGTATGTGTGGATGCAAACAGACATGTCTCTTAACTCAAGTGACCTTCTGCTCTACTGCCCCACAAATGCCACCTGTGCCCTCTCCATGCAAACAGCAGCATGTCTCTCTTTAAAGAAACAAATACCCAATGTACCATTTCCTGAATCTGACTTTGATACTGACAACGTTGGCCAACTCCCTTCAAAGCTTTTATACTGTCTTGAACTCAGTTCCCACCTCACCTGTGATGCTAATCTTTGCTGACCATTTAGAGGTGCCATCGAGCACACTCTGTTTGATTTGCTTCATTTGGGTAACATGAGTGGACTTGGGAACGGCAAACACTTCCTGAATGAGTTCAAAGATCTCTGGTTTGTTCCTCTCACGGATCTTCATACGGTCCTTAAGAACCATGATGATGTTCTGGGTTCGGTCCTCTGCGCCATGTTTAGAGCTCTTCTCTGCTGCTCCTGGTTAGTGGGACAATAGAGACAAGAGATCACAAACAAGAAACTATACAGCAGACCATACAAATTACCTGATATAAGAGGTCTATAGCATAGAATTCCCATACAGTTATTAACCATAATAATAACAGAGAAGACTATAGCCTCGAGGATAGCATTCTGAAGTGAAAGAGAATTTAATTCAGATCAGAGATCAGACAGTGGAGGCGATGAAACTTATTTTTATATGGCTATATTTTATGAACGAAAGGCAGACACATTTGCAGAGCTATACAATGCTGTGTATAGAAGAAATTGAAAAAAGAGGAGGATGACAACACAAGATAAATTGCTTTTAATATCCTTTCAAAAAAAGACTTTTTGTTTGGCATTGACAAATAGGGATAAGAGGACATAGATAGATTGTTTATGGTTATAAAAAAAAACTGCACTGACACAGGAAGAAGTCTAAAACATAAAGTCAGCAGTTGTTCAGTTTCTGTAAACATTTTTTGATGTATTTCAGCACCTTTCACACTAACCATCAGTGGATGGATTAACCTTACAATTTAGCTTTGCCTATATAATCCAAAATGTGTGTTAAATTGGGCCTAGCAGTAAATACATTTTACAAATTACATACATAAACAGTTTTGAGAAATACATTTGTTTGCTTTCTTTTAAAGAATTAGATTAGAGCATTAATACCACTTGGAAATCTATATGGCAAATATACAGACAAACAAGTGTTATTAGTATTCTGTAACTCTTAGTAAAGATGCAAATAAGGTTCAACTTCTTAATTTGTTTGTATTTAAATGGCCTGTGCTATATCAATAGATTAAAAAGATACTAACATCAGATTCAGTACTGTATAATGTACAGCACCCAGCCTTATCTGGCTTAAATACCATTAACAAACATCTGATCTAGCTATTTTTTTCTGTCTATCAACAGAGTACATCTTTGCTGGCTAATATTGAGTAATGTTTATTGAACATTTCTCTTACTTTGCAGACAGTCAGCATTGAGTAGATCTTGGCACTTCTCGTGGCATTTGACCCCGCACTCGGTACAGCGCATTCCCTGGCGAGCAATACCCCACAACAGTCCTTCGCACTCGTAGCAGTAAGTTGGAGTGGTGGCTGTCCACACCTCAAAATTGTGTGGGGTGGTGCAGGAGATGGGATATATAAGGGCCTGAAGTGTTTTCTTATAGACATGACTCTTCTACAACAGGTACAGAGGAGAAAGGTGCAGGGTAAGCGGAGGAATATGCCTTTTGGCATGATGTGAAAAGCTTTGATTACACATGAATGCTGACCAGTTCTTCATTGTGTAGGGTGCTGGATGTCAGTGCAGAGGTTATGCCTGCCTTCCTGGAGTTCTGGACCAAAGACTGCATGACAGAGGAGGGAAGAGGTTAATACTCTCAGATCTTTTTTCTTTAACATTAAGACATACTGTATCTTATTGCAAACTATAATTGGCATTACTATAGTCTGTTTGTCAATGTTTTGAATGAATGAATAAGAATAGGAACTACAAGTTACAGCTGCAGAGATTAAATTAATTCCTTTTGTTATTTCTGGTGAGAGTGGAAAACTTGTTTACCATAAAATAGGTATGTATATCTAGAGCAAATGCTGTTTGTGTTACTCACCATTGCCTGTAGCAGTGAAGTAATGGTGGTTGGAACAAGTGAGAGATTTAATATTAGAAAAAGACGAGTAAAGAGGAGGGAAATTACACAGATTAAAAATGCAAAACAGATGAGAAATCAATGAAACTGTAGTTTTCTAATGGATCAAGAATGGACATACAGAATCACACAAGGTGAAGCGATAGCCAAATGTCAAGACACGTAGGGTGAGGAAGCCACAATTGCAACCAGACTTCACTATTCGATATTTGAATCAAATACCGTGTGATCACTGTTCATTCAGCCAGACCCCAACCCTGACTGATAAATTACCTGAGACAGTCTGACAAGATGTGTCGTAAGAGAGGAAGGGAAACATAGGTGCACCTGCCTGTGACTGTCACTGTGTTGTGACTGTTGTGTGTGTATCTGTATGTGTATGTGTGACAGCAGGATTTATTAATGAAGACAGCCATCTGAACTAATTACTTGCTTGGTAACACTTGGATCTGGTGTGTTCAGTGAAATGGCACACTGAGCTTTCCCTGGCAGTTGACATAAAGATCTAAATTGCCATCCTATTTCTGGGCTACCTTCTGTTAGCCTCTACTGGACAAGTATTTAAAACAATATTTCAGCGTTTTGGCAAATACAATTATTTGCTTTCTTGGCAAGAGTCAGATGAAATGACTGAAACATCATGGCCAGCAGCCAGTTGGCTTAGGTCAGCACAGGCCGTAAACACATTATCCTTTTTTTTAATCTATTCAGAATAGTAAGTGATAAAATCTAAAGATAATTTAACAGAAAGTTAGTCAAGTTAGCTCTCGCCCTGCTTTCACTCAACAACTAAGGTTTTATTGTGTAGCCTTTGAATATAGATATATATGGATATGTCTGTCTATAAGTGTAATGTGTATCTACCCTTGCTAGTAAATTTTTATCCTGTAATTTTTTTTTTAACCAAACTATACATTTTCTAATGAAAAAAGACTCGAAGAAAGTGACCGTATGCTGCACACATGAGTTACAGGTTCCTCCACAGGTTTTATTTTTTTCCACAGTTGCCTCACTAATGAGGCAGTCAGGAAGGCGCAGGGATGATGTAAGAAAATGTCTGTTAAATGCATCTGGCAAACATCAGTTTCAGTCAGATGAAACCTCTGGCCTAGACTGCCACTTTGCCCTGCAGCTCACCCTGTCAGGCTGTAACTGGGAAATGTATGGTCTCCAAGCAGCGTGGTTGTAGTGCAGTGAGTTAAAAACACTGAGCCAGAGGAGGGAACCAGAGAAGAAACATTAAAAAGAAAACAGCAAGTAGAAAGACTAAGATGAAAAGAAGAAAACAAGCAATTTAAAGACCTATAACTGAGCTGAGCTGAGTGATAGATGGGCAGGGAGATGTAAGATGCTTGGTCAGGGGAATACAAAGAGATTCTCACCAGATCTCTGACCAGAGGCATAGCTTTCCTCTTCCTGAGGTCTGGCATGCTGTCAATGCTATACAGAGCACCACCCATCCTGGAGACAAATCATTCACATTCAACATTATTTTAGATACAGTTATTAACTAATCCCTGGATGCAACAAATCTGTTATACATCCAACACATTAACGCCATGGACTTTAGGTCGGGCCTTTTGGTTGGTAAGATGTGTAGATTTTCAGACACCACTGGAGCAACACTGTTGTGGTTACTTACCCTGCTGATAAAAGCAAAGAGGCGATGCCAACAGTTTCTCCTCGGGCCTGTGAAGAAACAGAGCAATGAGATGAAAAAAAAAAAAAGAGGCAAGCAGACTACCATTAGAGCCATGACTGGAAAAAATGGGAAGCACAGCACATAGCATTTCTCTATCTGGTGCTTTTATATTATTTTTTATACTGTGAACAATATATTTCATGGTGTTTCTTGGCAAAAAGTATATATACCTTCATGGTTCATTCATGGACTTTAGTGAGTCATGATGAGCTGTTTCCACAATAACCAGAATTAATTTATTAGCAATACAATTGTTGCACAAGTGGGACATAAAAAGAAAAAGGGGTGCTGAGGAAAGCAGTATAGCCCTGTGGTGTTTTTCTGAGTGAGTGCATTGATTACGGACATTGACAGTGGCTTCTCTATGTTAGCACGTTATAGTACAAGTAGATTACAGCCAGATGGAAATTTGTGTAGTCATTCTTCCTAGCCTATTTGCTTTGTTATCAAGAGACATGTTCTTTGTCTGCCTGTCTCTTCAAAGAATGACACCTGACACTGATACTTATGTCAAACTAACAGACACAAACTTTGAAAAGAACACTCAGCAGACTTATAGCAGCTTGTGTTGTTTGCCTCTCCAAAAGTATGTATTGCATCAGCCCTATAGAACACATATGATGTACATTAGACTAATGAAGACACTACTAGCCACACCCACCTGATAGTCTGCTCCAGCCATGGGTAATCTGAATGGACTACATGCAAATCGCTACGAGGATGGCAAACAACTGAAAAGAAAATAATGAAATGGCAAAACAATACTAGGGGTAAACAGAAACTATCAAATACCCACACGACAATACACTATAATACACAGCAATAACCAAAAACTAGGAAAAATTATGGACCAGTTAAAGGTTGGAGAAAACACTCAAAGTAGGTCATGCAGGGACTGATACAACAAATCAATGAGCTCAAAGCAGTGCAAGAACAACAAACTACACACTGTAATACCCACTCTTATGAGGAGAGGCATTCATCTGTTGTACCACACTACACCTATGTGAACAACAACACATTCAGAAACGCACATACCAACAAGCGCACTTTACCTCTTGCAGCTGTAGACGTACTCTGCTGAAAAGTCGAAGCCAGTTGGCCTTCGCTCTAGCAGGACCAGGTTCCATAATTTCCCTCTTTGGGAAGCTGAAAGAATAATTGAAGTAACAATTTTTTTATATTAAATATTTTTCTCTTTTCTTGATACAATCCGTTGCCAGGCCCCCATTGGTTGCTGTCTGGTTAATACTCTATATGTGTTTATTGTAACATAAATGAACGTCTTGGTACCGTACTGTCAGTGTAGAAACAATGTTCACCTTGGAACAGGAGGCTCCTCTGTTTTCTCCTCAGGAGCCGGGGGGACACTCTCTGCTGCTGGAGGCTGCTCCGGTGGTTGACGTCCTTCGAATGGCACTTCAGATTTGGGCTCAGGCTCAAGTGGCTTGAAATCTGGAGCTGGGGCCTGTGATATAGTTGTAGGGGTGGATGTAGTGGTGGCAGACAGGTCTGGTTGGGGGGGTGCAAAGGGAGATTTGGTGGAGTCTAAACTGAAAGGATGCATTTTGTCATCCTGTGAAACTGAAGCTGAACTGGGGGGCTGGAGCTGATCATGGGCTGGCCGCTGCTGATGCAGTGACGCCTGCTTCTCCAGCGGTGGCCTGACAGAGGACAGACCATCAGCGGTGGGCATCAGGGTGGGAGCAGTGCTTGTAGGTGTGGGAGTATATGGGGGCTCCTGGTTTTCACTGAGCGTGCCATCAAGAGGATACATATCCTCATCTTCTTCATATGGCATCTCTTCCTCATCTTCATAGTTGTACTCTCCTTCTTCTCCGTACATGTCTCCTGCCTCTTCTTCATATAGTGCCCCTTCCTCCCCTCCATCTTTCAGGTAGCCTCCTTCGTCGCTATAGAGACCTTGTTGGTCATCACCATCCCAGCCTGGGGAATCCTCCTTGCCGTAGCTGACGGAGGAGTGGCAGGAGTGGTAGGAGTCATTTTCATCATAGAACTCTGAACCCCTCAAGCTCTCATCTTCAGGAACAAACTCCTCACTGAGCTGAGAACTCCCTCGACTCAACTCGCCCGACGAGGCGTAACGACTGTCTGTAGGACTGAAGGCAGGAGGAGATACAGACACCTGTTACATATCAACATCCACTCAGGTTTACAGGTAAACTATGAAGTTGCATAATAATGACTTTCACATTGACATTGCTGGGGCCAAAGAAAGAGACAACAAACCAAATAAGCCATCAGAAAACTCAGGTAGGTTTAGGCTAGTGTGTGTATTTAACAGCAAGGGGAACATCTTTTTAGTAATAGGAGAGGTTACTTTGGATACGACAGTACTTCACATACAAATCAATATACAAACAGACACCATACAAAAGCACATGATTATAAAACACATTTTTCATAAATCAAAGTTAAAAATAAATCTATCCAAATGAAAGAAAGTGAACCCTCAGAGGTTGAGGGTAATTTATTATACTGGCAGAACAAAAACTCTCTTCTGTAGATAAGTGAATAATATTTATTCACAATGATGAATGGGACTATTATATGTTGAGACAGACCAGACTGTAAGTCAGGTAAAGATTTGACACACATATAAAACCAAATTCTTACACAGAATCACACACTCACACTATTTTGTCTCTATTGATTATAGTTATGGTGGTTCAATAGTTCATGGAGCAGGAGTAGTAAAGGTAAGAACTATATAATGGCTTTTGGCTTTGAGCTGTAGGGAATACGCAAGTATGAATGAATGGACACATTAACACTCAATCACGACACCCCTCTTCTTTTTTTTCCATCAACCATCTCATATCTCTCTCTCATCCTACACAAAGACCAACACAGACAGTTGCATAATGCTTGAGTCTAAATACATGTCTTCCGGCCCTCTGACCAAAGACAAAAACGTGAAATGAACGTAACCTGTCTTGGCCTCTTTCCTAGGGCCCAATTATTAGGTGGAAGGCCTCTTGCTGTCTCACAAGTTTAAAGTAAATGTGTATAATTATCAAGTAGGGGACACCCAGAATAAGACAGGGCTCCTCTTAAAGTCTCACACTCAGAATGAGGCTGTAATAACAGGCTGCCATGACAAGAGAAGCGC
>OMLM01008911.1:50330-102625 GCA_900302695.1 Helostoma temminkii | reverse complement strand
TAGGTTATGAGCCTAGGTTTCACACAAATTGTCATCATTCCTTGTATTCCTACAGCACTATAAGACACTCAAGGACGCTGTTTTATGACAAAAGACTCAACACACTAAAAACCTCTCACTAAAAGCTTGAAGACAATAAGTCTAGTACTCAAACCTGTGACTACATGGATAAGCACATTACTTATAAGAAACATGATGGTGAGAACAAGCTGCTAATCTGTTATCCTTCTTACAGTGTGGGATTTCCTTGTCCGGGTACAGGTTTTTATACACATCCATGGCGAAGTCCACCATGTTTGTGTCGCTGAGGAGGTCCAGTTTTCCCTGAAGTAGTTCCTTTTCATTGTAGATCTGTTACAAATAGAAACACAGACGTACGTAATCAGTTGTGTTCAAACATACACACAAATGATGAAACTGAAAAAGCAACACACCAACGTCAGGCTTATCGCAACTGTCATAACACTGCTATGTGTTATCTGCAGCAGCTAGCAGCTAACAGGCTAAGTAGCGACAGTAACCAGTAACATAATACTCTGCCAATTCCTGAAAATGCACCAGTTTACACAATCCGCAGCTATTACTGCCACAACAACTATCAGCCAGTGATAAACTATTACAATTCGTTAATTCGCAGTCTCTAGCTAGCGTTAGACGCTAAGTAGCTAGCTTGGCTGACGGGCTAACTAACGTGACTGCTAGCCGGCTAGCCGGTCGGGAGATTTGGTGCTAGCTACAACCGTGTTTTTAAGTATAAATGCCCACTAATAAACAATCACGTTGTATTTTTGCGTAAAATCATACAAAACATGCTGTACCTCTTTCACAGATAGGAACTCTAAAAGCGGAAAAACCAAATGCCGGTCTAGAAAATGTGCTATCTTGGTGGTCAAATCGTACTCCGCCATCTTGACTGGCTTCAAAAAGAAACTTTATTGACAATCAGAACAAAGGCGTAACCCGGCGCGCCTACGTCACCTAATTTCCCGGCTTTTTGTAAAGAGCTTTATCCGAACAAAACTAACAGATATTAAAGATATTAGCAAGTTTTAACTGCCGATTAAAATATCTTAAATATGTGATAAAATAGAAAAACAAGGAGGTCAAAACTGAATAAATTACACAACATAAACTGTCAGTTTCGTGCAATTTCCGTGCATCTCAGTGAATATTTAATACCAACTTAATTACATCGCCTTAATTATCCAAAAAATCAATCTGTCTTTTGTCTGGTGTGTGTGTTACTTTCATAAATGTGATTCACCAAAGCTGTACATCAGATATATGACCTTTGCATTTGACATGTCACATTTTTCCTATTTCCAATGTCTAATGTGATGTTTAGCCTGTAGAAACATATACAGACAGATACTGCCCTTGCTGTTGCAGTGGAATTTCCTGTTATTAGTTTGGATAATATTCTTGCATAATGCTTCTTGGATTGAATAATGTTTTGGGGAACCAGTAATATGAAAGAATAAAACACAGCTCAGAAAAAGTCACAGTGTCCTTCTAAGTGCTTTAGTTCCATGAATATACAATTATTTTTGAGCTCAAGCTGTGGACTGGTCCACATTCGTATCTCATTATTCCCTTTAGCGATCATTAAAACCTCCACACAGCTAAGAGTGAACAAAACATGTGTGTCTCTGCAAGAGCTTGTACAAAACACATTGTGGACACAGATAAAACTAATTTTTATACTAATTTAAATTGGTCTTGCAAAAAAGGTGTTAAAGACATGCAAAACAGCTTTTGAAAATATACTAGAATATCACCTTAGAGATCAAATACATGGATCCTTTGGACACGTGACCACCCTGAACAAGTCTCTGCTGTTTTATTGATCTTTCTGAGTTCAGAGGAGGGATTGTCAGACAGTTAGCAGCTGTCACCACAGCATGGGCTGAGAGATGTGCGGCTATGAGCTTCATCAGCATCAGTCAATAAGCAGGAAAAAGCACTTCTCAGCCTGCCCGGGGATGTTATCAGCTCCAACCAGATCAGAGCCAATGTTCAGGAGGTAGATCCTTTTTGTTTAGGGAGGCTGTCTCGGCCATATCCGGAGTCATTA
Organism: Helostoma temminkii; assembly: GCA_900302695.1. Taxonomy (NCBI): domain Eukaryota; kingdom Metazoa; phylum Chordata; class Actinopteri; order Anabantiformes; family Helostomatidae; genus Helostoma; species Helostoma temminkii. The sequence continues at coordinate 100,551 of OMLM01008911.1, read as the reverse complement.
CTAGGAAAAGCCAAGGAAATACGATCAAACCCCTAAAAGTTAACACTGTGGCAGTAAAAGTACGTGATGCTGTGTGATACAAAGGCTCAGGTGATATCAGGTGTTATCACATGATAACAAACAAAAGTATTTTGTAAAGTCATAACAGATCTAGATAACATGCTGTACCTTCCAGTTTTGACTACAAAGAGTCTGCAGCCCTGCTAGTAGTCCTATGAACCCTGTGCTAGACACAGAGCAGCTGTGAGCTAAATGCTAACATCTGCATGCTACATGATCCCAGTGACACTGCATTGAGATGTTGCTGTTTAGCATATATAGGCCTGTTTACCATGTCCATCACCTTGTTTTTATGTGCATAGCATTTTCAAAACCATAGGCTATACTGATGCTCAGGTGGAATATTACTTTTGGACACTAAACTTTTGGACATATTTTAATATCTTCTAATGATTTCACTGTATGAAATGCAAGCAGAGCGCCAAAGTTACAGTTTAGACTGAGGGGAGCTTCATTTCAAATTTCATGGAGATCATGCCGACACTGGAAACTTTAGGGGAATAAAAAAACATTAACATAAACTCCCAATAAATTTTGTATCAGAAGCAGCACACATTTGAACTTAACGGTGGTGCTGGAGAAAATGTTAGAAGATCAGCAACACGTGAATGTCTACAAGCAGTCATGGCGATAGATCCAGCAGCTGTTGAATGTTTAGCTTGGACCAAAGAGTGAACCAACATTGCCATCATCTCTAGAGCCGCACTGAGCCTGGGTATCACAAACATGAGTGCAATAACATGCTGATCAATTTGAACCAGGCAATACACTGCAGTCTTGAAACCCGTTCACAGGCCAAGATCGGGGTCAGCTGTGTTTTCCTCTGTATGAGACTGCAGCCTAGACACCAACAAATTCTCTCCTCACTGATGTGCTGCGCATTGACCAACATTACATGATTGTTGTTGAGCCATACATTTCTTTAGTGTGTTTCTTCAGTTGCATGTTTTGCAGAGGTAGTAAGTCGTACAAAAGCTGCATCGTCTAACTTTCTACTGCTTTTTTCTCGGCGTAGACATCCACAGCAGTTATAATACATTTCCTCATGAAATTGCATGGAAGAGCCTAACCACGTTTTACTATCACAGTAGACTGGAGTGAATGTCATTGGTGCTGGCTCTCCCTCACTCTGTCCATCCTTAAGGCCAGGACATATCCCAAATGCAATCGAAACAGCTGGCTGCCTTCCACTTCTTTTTACGAGAACAAGAGCCATCTGGATGTGAATTGCTTCAGAGAAGAAGCCAAGGTTTTAATAAAGCCTAAAAGCAAGAGACATAAATGAAAGTGATTAATTACAAAGAGTAAGATTCTATAAAACACTGTAATAGTGCATGTAATATCCTCTCCGAATCCGTGCCTCTATAGGAAATTGCTATTCACTCTCTCTGGAGCGACTGAAGACCACAAGTGTCAAAGCAAATTAATTCCCATGCTCCGGCAGTAAGGTAGTGGAAATAAAAACAGCAGGAACACCAGTCTGTCCTGAGGACCCCTACCACTCCTGAACGTCAACTTCCAATTCCGTTTCCACACGGTTACACAGTCTGCTGGGTGATGTTTACGTGTGTTGTGGTAAAAAAAAACAAGACCAGAAGCTTGTGACTTGTTATTTGTGCTGGCAGTGCTGCAGTCACCAGGCAACAGTGGTGAGAGACTTTGTCATACTGTCCAGCCCTGTAATACAAGCCTTAAGTGACACTAAAGATGAAATGGTTTCATCACCATTACTGAACCTGGTGCTACTCCCTTCCTTTACATGATTTGCCAGGACAAACTAGGTAACATAATGTTTCTTTTTTCTGTCTTTTTACTTTCCATTTGCTGGATAACCCTCCTAGATTAAATAAAACATAAATTTTCCATTCATAAACTAACTTGAAATACTCTATTATTATCTGATATACACATAATTTATAAAATAAATTAGTAGATAAAAACATGATTCTGCTGGCTGCACTGGTTCCTCTAGATGAGATGCTGTCTGTCATCTAACTCCAGGTGCACTTAAGATCGAGCTTTGAATCTTGTGGATCATCCCTCTGCTGTACTGCCACACAGAATCTGAAAAAGGCTGAAGTCACAAGCTTGAATAACACAATACCATATATTTTCTAATGGAACAATTATATATCTTCAGGGCCACTGCTTCTTTATGCCTGTATAAGCCAGCTCCTCTCTGTCAGCCGACTGAAGCAGCATTTCCCTTTAAACACAGACACAGTATATTTTAACCAGGACTTTGCTTTATTTGATTTAACTCAGTGTTTCACATATTACAGTTTTTAGTTTTGTGTGAAGACATATCTAAATGCCAAGGTTTAGAATAGATATGATGCAAGGAATATTAGTGATGAAATATTTGGTTATGTCTTAGTGAGTGGAAAAGAAGTCAGGACCAGCACCATCACTGTAGATTTTTCACTCAAAATGATCCAACACCTCCTGAACATTGCTGCAACTGTATTTAGGCTCATGTTCCGTTGCCTGCTAATGCCTCTCTTTCATCTTTCATCTGGTTTCTTTCTGGTTCAAACAATCCCACACCATAGAGCTGCATCACACACACTTGGTGCTCACTTATAACCTTGATGCATCTGTCTTAACTGGAAATAATAATGATAACAATTGACAAATCCTTTGAAGGGCCAAGGGTACAGGATTCAATGCCTTGTCCAGGGACACCTCAACATGTGCCCGGAATTAGGAATACCAGGAGTCGAACCACCAACCCTGGGGTTTCAAAGATGACTGTCCTACCAACTTTTGTTGCACTGAGATTACACTTGGGGCCTGTTTGTTTTAAATTACACATACAAATAAATCCCCTGCACTTAAACCAAAATATAAAGTATATAAAATGTATAATGCAAAATCGATATAATTATTGCAAAAGGCAACTGTAAAAAGTAGCAGATATATGTATATATAGATGTGGAAAATATATATATATGAAGTCTTATATCTAGAATTACTCTACAACTGATGCAGCACCGACACCAGTGTATCGCTTGAATGCCGCAATAAAAAACACTTTCAAGACACTTTCAAGTGCTACATCTGTACATATACTGTACATATACAGTACAGTATGTACATGTGCAGTAGTACTGTATGTACAACGAATTATCAGCCATGCAATTTATTACAGCATTTTTGACCCTGTTATGGGTACTTGTTGCATTACTACCACTGAAAGTTTGTACATGCTGTACATACATAACTGCATGTTTATTTACATTAGCTTGTCTTTGCTCAGCTGAATCTCTGTATCCTGTCTTTTTGTCCTCTACACTGGAAAACAGTCCAAGAAAGTTGATTCTGGTTATTCTCTATGTATCAAGCATATATACTGTGTATGTGTAATACAGCTGGTAGCAGGCAGCAGCATGTCCAGGACAATTTTCTAGTAAACTATTCCTGCTACAAAAATGGTATTGCTTATAGTTGCTACTTGCCAGCACCCAAAAGCAGCTAGTCAATTAGTATTGTTTTCTCTTTTTCTTTATTTCTTTAGGAAGTGTCATGAAGTACCTGCACTGAAACCTCTGATGGCATTTATGTTAGAATAAATAAGTCATCTCGCACACTTGATTGCAGTGCAGAGGCAATAAAAGGCCACAAACCTCTGGATGATGGGATAGTTATTGATTGCATTGATATGTAAAATGCTACTGCTTATGTAGTGTATGTAGACATTTACCAGTGCAGTTGTCGTGTATGTAGTCTATCATGTCCGTACTGTATGAATATTGAATGTACAGCATATAACCGTAGAATAAAGGATATTAAACCTTAGATGGATGGTGCACTCAGCCACAGTAAGTTATCACCAGCAGAGCACAGAAGACAGAATTAGCACAATGAGGACACTCTGTAGTGTGGAAGAAATGTGAATCAGGAGAGAGCAAATAAAAAAGCCAAAAAGGCAGAAAAACAAATCAGTGGGTTGGTCTCAGTTTGAGATTTGCAACAAAACAAGGACATTCAAATGAATCTGCAAGTTCATTCGTCAGCATAAAGTCAAACTTGATACACAGTTCTGCAAAATATGTATATTTGTTTATCAGCTTGTGAGCAGGAAAAGATGAGTATGTGAGAGTGGAGTTGATATAAACAAGCCTCTCTATAGGTAGACTGCAACATCACAATGCATCTCATGACAGCTGATTCCACAGTTTGTCACGTGAGGGTTAAAAGTAGTGTACACTGACATCGGCATGGATATGGATTAGTTGGTGAGGCTGGTCGTCCACAAACTGCAGGGGCGATGCTCTGATGCCTGGTGCCCCCTGGCCGCATACTGAAGTGTCCTTGGCGTAGACCATGAACCCCCAAGTTGTAGCCTTAAATGGCAGCTGTCCACAACAACAATTTCCTTATGGGATGAATAAAATATTTAGCAAAAACTTTTGTCTTGTGTGAGACGTCCCTGTTTCCCTGGCACTTCTTTGTTATGAAGTGTTAAGTTGATTTATCGGAGCTCTTGGAAAAGTCTCTGTTGTCCCATTATACAACATGAATGTTGACATGAAAGCTATTCATAACTGAAAACCTAAAAATTACAGCAACTCTTGTGTGTCATTAATGCTGCATTAGCCACAGAGACGTGTTTTTGATAACAATAACATCATCACAGTGACAATTCCAACATGCAGATATTTAGGTCTATCCATATTAGTCATCTTGGTTTAGGGTGTTAATTAATAAATTGATAATGGCACTAGATGAAAATTGAAAAGAAACTTTCTCGCAGTTTATTTGACAGCAGTCACTCAGCAGCAAACAAAGTATCATGATGGGGATCATTAAGACAGTTCAGTCCACAGTGATGGTGGACTAACTGACAACTAATAACTAATAACCTGACATCCGACACCCAGCTCATTTCTGTGGCTGTAGCATGTTACAGATTTACAGCAACACAAGCACATTGAATTTTATCTCTGAGCTTCACAGAAACACAGTTTCACAACAGAATATGTGTTCGACCATGGGCGTGAGCTTGTATGGGTGTGTGACAATGAATGAAAAATTGATGAGTGTAAAAAAAAAACAAAGCTGCAAGGAACAAAACACCCCCAAACACTTGCAGTGACTTTAACATTAATAAAGGAAAGCTGAGTGGTTACATTCACCATACAGAGGCTCGTGTGGAAAAAAAGCAGAAGAGGAAATTCAGTTTAAGGACGAAAATGACACAGCTGACATGTTTTCATTTGGCTTTAGCTGAAATATTTTGCATATATTCGGAGCTGAATAAATGAACTGAGCTCCTTGAATTGTCTGTACACACTCAGTTTGAGGAGAGACTGAAGTTAGTTCAGGCACTTTGTCATCTTCTTTGTAATTGAACTGTAATGCTGAGTGTTTCTACAGTGGAAAAACAAGTGCTCAGACCTCAAACACTCCACCAGCCTGATGACTTTGTCTCACCAGAGTCACACACAATTCCAGACTAAATAAAACGTAGACAACAACATTGTGTTTGTATGTACAACATAATGAATTTACTGTATCATAAGTGTAAAAAGTAATTCAATGCATATTGATTTACAGCTTTAACTGCGCATGAACCACAACCACTGGGTGAGGCAGCTTCACAGTATGTTGTACTGCGAAATGTGTGTACAATCTATAAAAATTATTTACTGGATAGCAGTTTTGTGCTTTTATGTGCACTGGAGAAAAACACTGCTTGTCATTTTTATTCTGTTCACTGTTCTGCTGTTAGTCCCATAACAATTTTCTGCAAGATGTGAACACGGTAGATGTGCTGGGGGGAGCTGCAGAAATGTTCCACATTATGTTTTAGACTGCAAAGAAAACTCAGCTCAGCTTACAGAATAATCAGACCTTTATATGCTCATATCATTATTAGGCTTTAAGATAGTGATAATATCTCACAGATCTACAAAATTCATAAGCCAAGATATTGGCATGTTTGGCATCAATGGAGCTAAATCTAGAGTCATGTTTGCGAAAAGACAAATAATTAGCCTGTTTTAGCTTAGTTTTAGTTTTACCAAACCTCTGAGAATCATCTGGCTCTAGTTAGCTAACTCTGTCTGTCCTCTGTTTGTGCAGCACTTTTGTGCTTTGAAATTTGTGCCATAAATATTGTGTGTAATTCACTGTCCTGATTCCTGGCATTTCATGCTCTTAGCTCATTTTCACCTAATCTCTGCACCCTCTTACTTACGATCCCTTACTTTCTGATTGCAGGTGTCCAGTGGTCTGTTTAACAGGCTCTGTTTCACTCAGGTTGTTTATGCCACCACTGCACTCTCCTCCGAGCCTGATCTTCTGAGTTGCTGACTGGTGTTAGTTCTTGACCTCCTGCCTCCTTAATCCACGTCCGGATCCAGATTCACTCACAGGGTTATAAGAAAATCCTCCAAAATCCAGAATCCAGATTCCCTTATCTAGGAACCTTTATACATGCAAGTTCATGAATTCACATTAAATTCTTAAATGCAAATACTTTCTCCTTGGTCTCATCATCACAAAAACCTACATTCACATGGCAGGCAGTAATTTATTCAATTTATCAATAAATTTTTTTTTACTCCTTTATGGCTGAAGAATAAGCATTAAACACAACACTGATATATTATTATTACCACAATGTTTGTGTCCACTGGTGGAAAAGTAGATCATTCACTTAAAAAAAGTAAAAGTAGTAATATCACAGTGTACAAATACACGATTGAATCCTGCATTTACTGAGGTCAAAAGTAAAAACGGTAATAATTATTATAATTATTGATGCATAGTGTGTTCATTACTGTTTGATGCAAAAATGGAGCTCTTTTTAACAACCTCATACACTGTTTTGATGATCATATATTTTGAATCTGATAATCACAATATGAATTTACATACTGCTGTGTAACTTCACTCCAGGACTGACATAAAGTCTTTATCATATTTTGTATTATTAATCTAAATCTGAAATGCTACTAGTAACTATTAAAAAAAGTACAAGTATTTGCCTCTGAGTAAGTGAAACCAAGTCCTAGAAAAAGTAGCAGAAAAATGAAGAATTGTACTTAAATATAGTTCATAGGTAAAAATAGTTACTTTTTAGAATAGCAGAATATTCACACATTCAACAGACATGGATCAATTATGGATCAGACATTAATTTCAACATTTATTTGTCATTTATTTGTTGTACTCAGCCTCTCACCCGTACGACAGCTGGGATAGACTCCAGAACACCTGCGACCCCCTAAGCAGGTCAGAAAATGGATGTATGGGATGTTTTCCTGAAAAATGTTGTGATCTTTAATTGATAATTTCTCTTCACCAGCTTGCAGCTAAATTTATCTTTCTGCCATTTACAATGCAAATATTAAGCAGTATTAGGTACTGCATATTAGATATTTGTCAAAGCTTTTATGCTGTGAAGAGTTGCCTCCTATTTCTGAATGTGAGAAAGGAATCAAAACATTAAACCAGTCTATCACAGGGCTAACACGTAGAGACAGACAACCACTCACATTCACATTCACATTCACACCTATGGTCAATTTAGTCACCAATGAAGTACCCAGAGAACCTGAAGAGAAGCCAAGCAGACACATGGCCACTTGGTCGGCCCTTGGAACTGAACTTTTTGCTGTGAGGAGACAGAAATTGTTTAATCCACTGATGACATAAAAAAAATATTAGTGCAGCATCAAAGCGATTCATGTATAAATTGTTTGCATATTGTTTTCATAATGTTCTTTACCCTAAGTCTCTCTCAAACGTCTTTCTCTGTGTAAAGCTGCATCAAGGTTACACTGTGCAGATGTGTTTAGATCTAAATGAAAGTCTGGATGGTGCCGTTAGTGAGTCTGACCTTCAGTAATCGCTGACTCATCACATTTTAAACCCCATTCTTTCTGTGTGAACAAATCTTTTGCTCACAGCTCCTGAAGTCTTACAGAGCCGTAAAGGCTTCCAGCATTGAAAAATCTTAACCCAAACTGAGCATTATTCTTAGTTTTTATTATATATTTTATATTATTAATTTGAATGCTCTATAAAAATAACAAATGAACAAAATCAGGAGAGTAGTTTTCTAGGAGCAGAGTACTGTAACTGTCAGAATTTAATGTTTTTTCAGAGTGTTTATTTCTCAGCTTTAAAAATACAAAATATTCTGTAACTTGTTGACACCTCTGAAATAAAAAGTCTTATTAGCTAATGGCTATTTTGATAAACTTGACAGTAATCACTATGAAGAATGCTTAATATATGCAGAAAGGAAAGTCAGCCTGATTGGCTTGAAATAAAATATGTATTTTGCAATTATGCTGCTGGAGTGTGCACATCAGAGTGAAGAGGAATCCAGTGCTGTCATCTGCATTACAAGGGATTTAAAGGCAGGAACCTGAGACTGACTATGGCCTGTGAAGTTTTCTGCTCAGTATGCAGGCTCATTATTTTTCTGTGTAGAAACAAAGGATACTCGTTGTGACCATGTGTATTTTTGTTCCACCTGCATTGTGTTTGTTCCTGATGCAGATGTGAATCACAGTTTGATCTGGTTTGAATGACAGGCAGCATAATTCAACCCGGTGAAAAGAAAGGGTTGAATGCAAAAGAAAGAAATGTTTCTGTTGTTGTTTCTGGGTTGTTTCCTCAAGGCTTCAACTAAAAGGCAGGTCTTCATCAGAGGACGCGACTATGTCTGTTTGCATGTAGACAACTTGAGTAAAACACACAGTAAATATATTCAATGAAGAGTCACATTTAAAACACTACTTTTTAGTATTTTCAGTATTAGAATAAAAATTGTATCACAATGATTATCCAGGAGATTTCCTGAGATCACATAAAAAAGCTCACATTGCGTGCTTTATTTTGGCTCAAGCACAGTGATGGATATGTTGTCACAGCGAGTCACTGACAAGCTTGTGAGTCAGTCAATCATGAACTCCACAGACCTGCAGTGTTCAGCAAACATCTGCCAGCCTCTCAAGACAAATCATGCAAATCTTATACTGCTCATTAAAGACTGGAGCACCTGAGTAAGACATATATTTTTATTTTTACTCACTTGCTGAGTACTCACTGATGATATCTTGCCATCAGTTTTGGTTTTATTTAAAATATCTGCCTTCAACCCAACACAGAAGTTCAGGGCAATTTAATTTGTGTTGCTCACAGCGCTGCAAAGATTCAACATTTATTTCCAGAATCAGATCAAATACAAGTCACAGAGGACCTCTCACATAATATATTTGGTGTTATGGATCCAGGAAGTTGAACTTATAATTACACCAGTGTTTCTCTGATAGAATGAACACATATTCTTCAGCCTACTTATCCTCTTTTCCCATTTTTTCAAACTAGATTTTTACCTCTAACAACACTGAGCTGCTGGCCTAGTAACAGACAGATGAAGTGATAACAATGCTAAACTCAAAAGCAGCTGGGGTCAGGTTGGATTGAACTTTTGTTCAATTAAACCTTCTTCTGGGCCCGATTTGGGCCAGAGTGTGCCTGTTGAGTATGTGGACTTTAGATTATCCACAGACCACACTGCCAACGCTTTTCACAGCGGCTAATTCCCCAGCAGAGATTGCTTCATGTTCATGGTGAAGGATTATCCAGAACAGGAACACTGATTCAAAAAGAGATGTTTCCTAAAAGTTTGTTTGTCAACCGTTGGGCATCACCAATAATATTTAATTCCCCTCTATTATCTAAGGGTGCCAGGTGTTTAAAAACCTGACGAAATAAAACCGTCACATAGCTAAGCAGAACTATTAAATATTGTAGTAATGTGGTAGACCAAGCTTTTAAAATGTAGAAGATACAGTTGTTACCTTTTGCACATTTTTGTACAAACTGATCTTTTGCACATTGAATTAACGCACTTGAAGCAGACACCAAAATACCACAGATACATGAAACTTCAAATACACAGTTACACAAGAAAGGCCACCACTCAGCCACTGTGGCATTACTCAGTCAAAAATATATAAATATTGATTGTGATAGAGCAGCACAAAAAGAATAGACACAATCAATGTCACAAAAACAATTCTTGCTGTGTTTGATAAAGAAAGATTGCACTCAATTGATTGACTCCAAATAAAGCCCTTCAAGGCTTTTGTCTGTGCCTGTTTCTGAGAAAACCTGCACTGACTGGCTCAATATCCAGGAGACTGACGTGAAAAGCTCCTGAATCTTTAGGTTCGGTGGTAAAGAGCAAAGTAAATAGGATTAGTATTCTGTAGAAAACTTTTATGTTCTTACTCGGGTAGATATGAAAACCTGGCACACGGGATAAATCACAGCATAAATCAGAGACAAGGTAAGCAAAACTGTCCTGCTGCGAGATTAATTTACCCCCCTCCCTTCATTTCACCCCCAAAGTGCTGAAATATCTATTCAGTGGAGTTACAGACAGAGAGCCTGCCTCATTTTTTCACTGAGAGTTGTTTGCAAATGCTCACACGTGTCATCGTGATGCATCTGTGTTTGGCTGATCAGTGTTTCTGGAGCTTTTAGAAACGTGTGAACAAAGCTGGCCTCCATACAAACATTAGCATCCTGCCCATTCTGTCATTCTGATTCATAGATTAATCAGTTATTTTCTGTGAATTTTGTTCCTCCTATGTTCATGTCAGCAGCAGCAGCAGCAGCAGAGGATCTGTGGACATTTTATGCTTCATGTGCTCTCCTCTCAAAATGAAAAATACAGCATATGCAAGCCCAACACAAGCAAACTAGTTTTTCACAAATGACATTAATCACAAGAACTTTTGCTTCATTGATTATCTGTGATGCTTCTCCTTCTTCCTGTGATGGAGCAGAATTCACTCCTCCGCCCTGTTTCCTCTCAGATCATCCTGGTCTTGTTTTATCATATTTGCCTCTGCTGCTTTGCTCAGCCTCGCTTCAGTTGTCTGGTTTAGAGCAGTGTGTTCTGTAGACCTCACATTGAGCCTGCACACTAGTGGCTACTGCACATTCAGCCCTTATTCAGTTTGCTGCGTTTGCTGTGTTTCTGGGTGTTTGGACATTAGTACAGTCACGTTGCTGACCTCTGCTCCCACAGGGTCTCGATCCAGAAGGTTGTTGCCACCCAGCAGCTTTCTTTTCCTTGGCTTAAGGTTTTATTTACTACAATAAAACAACTGCATTCTGCAAAACTGTTGTATTGTAACTTAGATCTGTTTAGGGTGTAGCCCACCACTTGACTCTTGTTGGCTCCAGCCCCCTTTAACCTTCTGCAGGACAAACACTGTAGCTTATGTTTAAATGCATTACTAGAGACCATGTTTTCAAATGTATATTTAATTCAAATAGATTAACAACCAATGAAGTTTTGCCTATTCTGGGGTGTTTTTAATTAAATATGAATTTTAATTTTAGAAAATATTTCAGTTCTTTTCTAATTGACAGGCCTGGATTGGATTTCTGGTCATTTCTTTCAGAGGCCAACTGTTTCCTACAGTTGGTAAATAAATAAAGTAAATAAGTTCATCAATGTTATTACTAAAAGTCTTAGTTCTATTTTGATGTTTATATGTGTTGCCTGTATTTGTATTGCAGTTATTCCTTGTGTTTGAATGTATTGATTTTCTATTCCCCTGCACATGCACAGTATATAATATATAAGTATGTGATAATAATCTGTGTGATCATTAGACCAAAAAAAGATGTTCTACTTTGTTTGAAATGTTTAGGAAAGACATTAAACGATCTTTCTTTATTTAGATTTGATTCTTACATAAAAATATGAAAAGTTAAAACATATAATGGTCACTGTTTCCCACAAGCATGTCCAAATGATACAGTTAATTGATTTTATAAATGAATATTTAATATTCAAATATTAATAATATTTGTGTCTTTCCATTGGTTTGTTTTCATGCAAACAACACTGCTAATACAATGAATTTAATTCTTCAATTTCCCATGAACCCTGGGAGATGAGACTGAAACACAACATGAGAATTGCAAAAAGTACTTTAGAGAACAGTAAAGGAGGAAAGTGCCAGTTCATGCAATTTTCGCTTAAGAGGCTTGACCAAAGGTCTGTGTTGGTATTTTTAAAAAAATCCATAGTTAAAAATGCTGTGCTACAGTGAAAACCACTGTAAGCAGCGTGTTCAGCATTCCAGTCTGCAGCTTTACGTTTGAGCTGAGCACAGTGCGTGTTTGCAGGGGAAGTATTTTATGTCTTTCCTTTATGCATGTCTAAGGAGGATGTTTGACAGGAGACATACGGTGACAGCACCTGACACATCTGCTCAAATGAGGTGAGCACTTCGAAAAGCCTCTTTATACCAGGTATAACAGAGGGAATATGCCAGTCTCCGCGCGCACAGCGACTGCCATTTGAGTGGCAAATCAAAAGAAGAGCATCTTTAACTCAGTTACACTGAGCCGCCGTGGCACACAGGCATTTCTCCGTAGCAACAGGCTGACCCCGTTTCTATGGTTATGGTGTCCCTTCAGCTTTTCTTCTAGGACAACGACGACAAAAGAAGGGAAAAAGGGAAAAGAGTGTGTGGGCGCTGCTCAACCTGCGGCAGGTGGTTGACTTAAGCACCACAAACAAAGCAGAGGAAAATACTAGCAGTGGTTGGATGTGAGTTTAGAGTAGGATCAGTGAATTCCTGCTCCTACTGTACAGTTCACTCTCTGTGGTATACTGACTGAACATGCTGTAGAAAGTTCAACAAAGACGATTTAGCCTTTGAACTGAAAGTGTGGTTCACTCTTCTTTCCCCTCGGCACGCCAAGTTAAGATGAGCCTGCAGGTGCCTCAGTGGCTTTCAGCTGGAAACGAGGGGATGTCAGTTTGTGCGGGATTTGGGTTTTAAAACCTTTAAGCTGGATGAATAAAGATGATAAATGATGTGGATGGTGATTTTATTGCCAACTTGTCCCTCTACACCTCCTGTTTCGAAAAAAAAAGGAAAAAAAAAAGAAAAAGAAAAATCTTCTTAGCCAAAGCTGTGCTCAGTCCCTTCTTCCTTGGAGCTGTGACTGAGTCTGCCTGCCGTTGCTATGCAACAATTGGAATAACGAGAATCATTATTGAATAAGTCATTAACTTAAGGCAATAGTTCAAGAGAGACATTTCAGACCTGGAGACACGATCTTATTCCTAATTTATTAAGCCAACAGAACAAAGTATGTAAGACGGTGTGACACCCAGAGAGGTTCTCTGTGCAGTGCAGTTGGGGCTCTGTCACTCAGGGTGACGAGTGGCTATGACAGCTGATGATAAGTGGCTGCCAGACGCTGATGTAAAGCAGCACTGCAGTGGCTTTTCTTCTTCCTACTCCCCAGTGTCCACAGCCACACCCCAGCTCTTGACCCTCGGTGACCCCTGCAGCAATCCAATTCCATTTCCTGCTGCCAGCTGCCCTGAATGATTACTCTGACTTACTCCGTTCATAGAACCGGAGAAAGATGCAGGGGCTGCGGGCTATTACTGTTTATACTATGTGTGCCAGCTGAGGGACTCTATGACTGTCTCTGCTCGTCTGTTGGGGTTTGTTTTTGCAAGAGCCTGAACAATTCACAGTGTGGTTGTGCGATTCTGTTCTTTTCTTTAGAAGCACCAATTAAAGCTGCTGCAGCCCCTTTAAATCACTAATAACGTGCCTGTAGAGGAAGCAAACTGCTTTAACCCCTCTCATCAACACCTTTCTCATCACATACAAGAAATCAGGTCATACACATTATTATTTGCCAAAATACAGAGCATGATAAGTGTCTGTATGTGTGTTTTATCTCAGTTTTTCTCACAGGTTTGAAGTAGATGATGCAGATTTAGGGAGGGTAATCCAACTCATCAGCTTTCCACCAATAAGAGCAATACAATAAAATAAACTATATATAAAAAAAACTATATCAGAAGGCAATCAAACCACACGAACACATTTCTGGTTTCACCAATTGTTTTGCAAGTAAGTAGAAATGATCAAATCACTAAATTAAAATGGGTAAATGAGGCCTAAATATATTGTTGGCCCCTATTTGAGCTTGATCATGTCCCTAAACACACATAAACAAACACATACATAGTTTGAAAACGCTTTCGCCAGACACATGGCTACATCCATTACTAATTAAAGCTAATTAACAAGTTTATTCAGAATGAAAAAATAACTGTTGGTTGCAGCTGTAGGGCGCTCTTACTAATGGGCCCAGCAGCCTTGGTAGAAACACACAAACTGGTTCTTCTGGAGAAAGGACTTGTTGCTAAATATTTACACCCATTAAGTTTGTATTAACTAATGAAATTTTGAAACTAACTCATCAGTAAGAAAGTATGGGATTTTAAACACAACTTTATTTAAAATGTAAATACAAAATAAAAATGTTGTTTATTTCCAGGGTCACTGTGTTGGTTCTAATTCATATCAAAACAGATGATGAGACAATCCATCACTGTTATGGTACAAATATTCAAATATCAAACACCGCAGTGTTTGATGCCTTCAAACCTGAAGAGTCTCTAGGCTGAATAACAACAGCAGAGAGACAATTAATGCAGTGAACATAAGCTAGAATGATAATAAGCCACTACACAGTAGCCTCAGGTCAGCGTGCCTGGCAGGTTCACTTTTAGGTGACCGTTTTTAGTGTTTTTTCATCTGTACAAATGCTTTCCTTCATTGAAACTGCCACTCCTCTCTCTCCACTCGCTTAAAACGCTCACAGCTGTTCACCCATGGCATGTCAAATAAAGTCAATTCGGGAAATGAAAGAAATCACCACCTAAAGCAGATGAGTCAGGCTGCAGAGAATTGAGGATTTCTGAACCATTCATCACAAAACCACTCATCGCAAAAATACCTCTGAGAGAGAATTTTCCTTTCAGACATGCTGAAGAAAACACCGGTAAAACCCCCTGTTATTACATGACATGAAATGAGGATAAGTTAGCATTAGAAACAAACATAATATTTTATTAAGAGGTCAGGTGATTCCACCTATGTAATTACACAGATGAGGTGATAGATAATGAAGGTCATGTGGAGGATAATGTGATCCTGCTGGTCGCGAGCACAATTACCGAAGCTGCACAGAAAAGCTTAAGGCAGCGCATAAGCAGGTGACTGTTAATTCACAGCATCGTCTGTCAGAGCAGACAATCCATTATTTCCTCCCATTAAATGCAGTGTAACATCTCACTCCAGTACTGCAGCTGGAATTGTTTGCTTTCTGATAAGAGGGTGAAGTGGGTTTGATTGCTGCAGTTGTTGAAATTATGTGTTTTTTTGTGATTTACAGGCCTCCCACGAGCAGTTAAATAACACCAATTACCAGGAGAGCTTCCCCCCAGGGGTTTGTTGTTGATTTTCTCTGTTTCTCTCTGTATGCTTTTGAACATCTGCAGTCAAAAACCCCATGTGTGTTTGGAGTAAACTGAGCTTCCCTGCCATCGGTACTCAACCACAAAATCTAATTACACCTCCTGTGGTATTACTATTTATGTTTCAGCAAACAGGGGCAAACACAAGCATCACTTCGGCATGTCACTGTTATTTTAAACAGAATTTCTTTGGAGTTCTTTGTACGTGAAATCATGCAGTTGTTGTTTTTGGAAACCAGACAAGACTTTGTTAGCTGCGATTCAGTGAAGTACTGTTTCTGACAAGGTGGAAAATGAAGGCAGCAACAATGTCGCTGTCTTGTTCAGGTTTGATTTCCCTTGCAGCTACAGTATACACGCTGGCTTTCAACACACACGCCTGCGCTAGTGCGTAAACATTAATTCGCTGAAATAGCAGCTTCATTAGAAGCAGTGGTGCAGTGGTAAACAAGGACATGGGTCAGAGATCATCATAAGGCAAATCAGTGAAAGCAAAACAGATGTTTGAGGGAAGTATAATTCAAAATGTTTTTCCTTTACTGTAAAAAAGTTTTCTGATGTTTCTGCACAGTTCATCGTCACATATGATCTCAGATGACACGTTCATGCTTTTGCAGGTCTATTGTTGTGTGACACCAACATGCACTGACAGTATGTACGCTGAATAATTCTTTGGCCAATGTAATTGCAGCAGTTACAGTGCGGTATTTAACCTAATATGCAAGATTAAATAAAGGTTATTAAACATCTTTACTCTTTGCTCTACCTGATAGAGCCCACAATCCACTATTAATCTTTAAGAGCACTATGGGGCTTTCTGGGTTTGGTGGAGCTGAAACAGAACAGAACATTACATGAACCTCGGGAGTCTAGGTTAGAAAAATCTTCAAAATGACAGTCTTGTTAATGCAAATTTTACATTTCCTGCTGCGAGGTGGTGGAGGAACTGTCACACAAAGACGGAAAATGGTACTAGTAGAGGTAGATGATCCGGGCAGTGGAATGAAGCAGTCAGCTGGCACAGTATGCCAAAAAGCAATGCAAGAACAGCTCTCAGTGCTTGTAGATGACATTCTGTAATAAACACAACAAAAATAAAAGCATTTCTGCACTGGCCTTCAGGGACTATAAACACATCCCCTTGTTGTCAGATCTTAAATCCTGCTTTACACTATCTACAGTGGAACTTCATAGAGCGTTTTGCACAAAATAAATAAATAAAAGTGTGGCTTTTGTCCAACTCGTGTTACAGAGGAAGTGGAATATGAGGATATTTTAGGGCCAGCGTGGACAGAAGGAGCAATAACAGAAGCCAAAACCTCTCTCAGTGTAAACAAAGGCATGTTTTTGTTGTCAGACTTCGCAAAGTGTGAACCTATTAATTTAAACGGTTTATATCCACCACAGTTGCCTCAGCTGTTAGAAATAAAAAGGCATAATCCCCGGCTATAGGACAGCACTGGCAGGATTTTCTGAGCACTTTTCCGCTTGTCCTGTCCACAAATTCAGCTGAGCACTTCTAAATCCTCATCAGCCGCTGACAAATGTGAGCAGGATTCCCGAGTCGGGCTGGAGCCTGCCCTCAGATTGATCGAGCCGTACAACTTTGCTGCGTGTTTGGAATAAGCGAAGGCTTTCCTCCTCATCATCTCCCCTTTCCACATGGAAATCATGAGCAGAGTGGAGAGCAGCACGCCCCCGAGGGTGAGCAGGCACAACCCCGCTATGACGCACCGGTCCAGATGCGCTCCCACTCTGGCTTTCTCCCGCTCCAGCCGCTCCATCTCCCGAGCGGACACGCTGTCCGGGTCCACTCGCACGTCCCTGGGGACCGTGTAGGATATGGCGACCAAAGAGATGCCAGTCACCAGGCAAGTCACGGCAATGATGAAGCCGTAGTCCACAGACTTCCCAGAGCCGTCAGAGGAGAGGTCATCGTCAGAGAGCAAGTAAAGTTCCGGGATGTCCTCTTCCTCCTCCATCACCTCCTCCTCCTCGTACAGTTCACTTAAAGAGTTCCGGCTCAGTCTGCGGGTCTGTGGACTTGTCCCAATCAGCTGGACACCATCACCATCATCTTCATCATCTTGGTGTTTGCAGTTGAAGGATGTTTCTGTTTCCTTCCCTGGCTGCGCATCTCTCCGGGTCCACGGTGTTGAATCCTCTCCTCCGCCTGGATGGAGCGACTTTCCGCCGTCGTAGATGACCTCGGTGATACTTTGCTTATTTAACAGCAGGGATGCGTCTGTCGGATCCGGTTGATCAAAGTAAAACAGTTCGAGATCAGCCATTTGAGCACGGGCTGGGTTTCCCGATTCGTCAATCCCATGCGTCCGCCTCTGCCAGAGAAACATGCAAAACAGAAACAACAGAGCACAGTGAGATAAACAAACTCTGAAATCACCACACATCAAGCAGCAGCTTTAATTACTGCCACGCTTTGTCGCTACGAGCCACTTGGTGAGTGTGCACAAGCAGGAAATCTATAGGCAGCTCTCCCTTGGGTGCAGCGCAGGCATTTTAAAGTCCAGCTAAGCATCTCTCAGATTAATTCCCATCGCTTCATAAAAAGCCGTAACGTAAAAGCAAACACAACAAAACATTTCCACTGCTCATTACACTTCATCATTTGCCTTTTCTGGCTTCTGCGCGCTCTTGCGTGGCTCTTTCAGAGCACTTGGTAACCACACGATGTAACTGCGCCTTTTAAAAAATCCCCTAATTAATCAACAAAACGCGGCTCGTACCTCTCTCCCCGTCTGGAGCTGCTCGCATCCGCGGCTGCTTCTGCTCTCTGGTCAATTAGAGGAGCAGCTTTGGCAGACCCCTCCCACACACTGCCTTAAAGCGCTTATTAGCAGCCAACTTCAGCTTTCCGTGCTAATCAGAGGAGAGCCGGCACCGTCTGCGCTGAGGGGAAGTGAGTGGAGACGTTCAAATTGCAGCAACACTTTCTCACAGGAGGACCCACTAATGGATTAATGAATGGTTGATGAAGGCGTTGTAGATTAGATATAACTCGTCAATGAGATCAACTGTTGGGTTGTGGTAAAGGTGCATACACCACAATCCGCACATATGCACTTTACATCATTAGAATCAGAACCACATTGACATAATTAGCTCATTAATAAAGTGTTTCACTTTCTAATAAAGCTGAAGTGAAGCGCTCTGCGGTTAAATGTCTGTAGGTTTGCTCCCTGGAGAAAACCTGGATTGAAACATTGTCTTTGTGTCTGCAGAGCACTGGAGCGAACTGCATGTAGGCTACAGGCAGCCAGAAGTCATGCTTACAGAACGCCTCAGTGCTCCTCCATCATCTCTGCTGTTCACTAAGATCAGTCACCCTGACGCTGGTGGGTGCTTCTTACTGTTCAGACTGTACACTGCGCTCAGCGCACATGCAGATGTCAGGACTCATTCAGACAGAGAGAGAAGCAAAGGCAGTGTTCTTCAAAGCTGCTCAGACGTTTCTGAGAGAAGATGAGCCAGAAAGAAATGTTTAAAGCAACAGTTATCACAGCTGAATACCACAATGAAATAAAACATCAACAACGTGTACAACCTGGTAGCAGAACCACCATCCATGCCACTTCACCCAGTCCTCTGCTAAGCTGTTCCCAGCCCTTCAGCGGTTCCTCTCAGGGATTTACAATAAATAATCTGTCAATCACAAACAGCGGACCTGTTCTGATTGGCTCAGAAAGTTTGAGGAGGGAATATCTCTGCACAGGCAGGTTGTGTGATGAGCCTCTGACAGCACCGATCCACATTGTAAGTTTTGAAACATATTTATACGACATAACTGGAAAAAATTGAATATTATAGCTTTGATATTAATATACAAAACACACTGTTTGTGCATGCAAGTGTCATGAATGGAAGGTCATGAATCAGTTTTAGTAGTGTGCTGTTATTTCTAGTAAAGGGAACCCTTAATGCAATAGTCTACAAAAATTGTGCATGTTTCCATATTCTCTACTTGTGAATACTCCAGAAGAGTTTTTCAGTCTGCTGATGAGAAGTATATGCTCAGTAATGCAACACAGTAAGTCTAAGAGATACTGTGATTATTAGAACCTGCAAATTATAATTTATTGTATCATTTGCCCAATATTTACCATTTAAAAACAAACACCTGCAATGTCGCTGTAAATGTTTATTAATGTATTTTAATATTATTTAATGTATTTTCCAACAACTACATCTCAACACCCGTTTTCGTTGTATACATGATGTACAATGACAATAAAGACTATTCTATCTCCCTCAGTGAGCAACAACAAGTGGAGCCTGTAAATAATTAAAACACAGTTATATAAACATATGTTTTCATACTTTTCACCGACAGATACTGTACATTATTAAACACTTAAAATGATAATAGATACTACTGTATGTAAACCATACAGTAATAAACATTACCTAATTAAATAACCCGAACAATCTTAATAATTAAAATACTCACTGACAATATGAAGACGACTCTGCAACATTTACTCCTCTGCAGTTTCTGCTGGTTCGTCTTCTGAAGCCTGTTATACATAAATATGACTGTGTTATATTAGATTCACGCTGTCTTTACTTGCATAACCTACACACACACACAGGCCTGAGGGTCTGCTGGCATAGCTCCAGTGTTACAGTCCACATGTCAAACTGCAGATGATGCATGACAAATGTATTGAAATGAAACAGAAAACGTTCATATTTATATACTGTACTTACCTAATAAAAGAGGAGAAAGTGGGTCATGAAGTGACGACACATCAGTCTCTCCACCTGCTGAAACTGCCATCAGTTTGTGTGCACAACACAGCACCACAGCTTCTTTGTGGCACTGATGTGTTCTCCTGGGATGTGGCTGTATATAACCTAATCTGCACACTCAACCAGCACCCAAAGGAGAAATTAATCTGCCTAACCGCGACTTTAAGTGCAGCGCTGCAGTGAAATTAAAACTAACCACAGAGACGTGTTTAGATGAGGCCCTGCAAACGTTCTGCTCCGTCACTGTCTGAGAGAAAACCACCAGACTATTCCCACGGGATATTTTTCTAGTAGCACCACTGCTCTGTTGTTTATGATCTAAAGTGATTTGTCATTTCCTCTAGAGATGCTCCCAACCAGCAGGCCCGCTTTATTTACGCCATCCGGTGAAGTGTGGCATTTTACACTGATGGATCTGCTGTGAAGCCAGAGTACAAGCAACGGCTAAGAATAGCTGATGGGAAGCCAGAAGCAGCCACAGCAGAGGCAAATAGGCTGGTCCAAGGTTAGACTAGGACACGGGAAAACAGACATACAGGAAGACATGACTAAGTTAGACGGCCTTGCAGCAGGGCATGGAGGATGTCTTTGACTGTCAGGAGCACTGATGCTGCATACACACACACGCAAACGCATTCTGTATGTTTGATGGCTTGTGTCCTGTGGTCACTAACCAGCGGTGTGGTGCATAAGAGCTGAGTCAAGCTGCAATTTAAAGCTGAGCTGAGTCATCTGATTCCTCTTTCTGCCCTCGCTCTGAAATTCAAACAGGTAAATCATAAAGATAAGAGGAGAGCGACGGCCTCCGTTCGCATCTTCTGAGCCCCGCTTCACTGATAACCTGAGGACTGACGTCTCCATCAACAGCCACAAGCAAACACAAATGACTTCAGCAATTACTGGACTGATTGAAATTCAGAGCTTCTGGAACAATATAAATAAAACTTGTTCAAAATCTACAGAGGGCAGTTATGTTTCTGCTTGCACAAGAGAAACAGGGCCAGTGTGTGTGTGTGTGTGTGTGTGTGTGTGTGTGTGTGTGTGTTTTGCACCAGATTGTCCGAACAGTTGCTGCATCATGAGAAGTTTTTATTTGCTTGCAGTTTTGTTTGTAATCAGATAAATCTGATCAGGGTGAAATGAAAGTGCATCATCCAGTTTACAGTCAGTGAAGATGACTATTAAACATGACGATAAATAAATAAATACATACACACATAACTGTTGTTTTAAGGATGTGGAGTAATTATGATTTTATAATGTAAATAAATCAAACTAAAAAAAAATTCTGAGATGTGTTTCTCAAACCATGGTGTCAGGATTTTTAAATGTTATATTATATTCTATATCTAGCAGAAAGAAACATTATCTAGCAACCAGATAACCTGAATGTGAATTCTGTGTAGGATCAACCAGTTTATGTACAACAGTGGAAGCCAAGACTGTACAAGCTTGGTGGAAATACAGATCTGTGTGGTTATATATTTCATTTTAAAACCGCTCGAAGACTGTATTCGAATAAATATAATTTTCTCATATTTTCTCACTGGTAAGCAGGGACAAATCAGATTACTGTAGCTCATGTAGATACTGGGATTAGACAAGGTTCCACATGAGGACTGCAACTGATGGTCATAAAAAGTTGTGTGTTTAATCAATATACATTAGATAGATCATATTATTTGGGGTATTTATTCATACAGTATCTAATAAGATTGTTTTAGACAAAACAAAATAGGTTTTGTTTTGTCTGTTTGTTTGTTTTTGTGCACTCTATGGCTTTGTCCTTCATAAAGACTTAAAATTGGGGTTTACATTGGCCACACTGGCCACACTTAAAAACATATTACAACCTAAAGATTTACAATGTTAGAACTAAATTCATAGCTCTCCTACAGGTCAGAGACTCACATTTCTGGCATGTTGAACATGTTTTTTTCACACTGAGAAAGGTTGATAAAAGGTTAAGAAGGTTTTTCAATAGAAAAATAAAACTCACTGTTCAAAACATTAATTCAAGGTTACCAGGGCTGAACCTTTTTTCTTGACTTCTTGAAGGTGACCTTACTGGCACATTGTCAAAAAGATTCAGTGGATGTTTTTAAAATTTTTAAACTTTTTAAAATTTTGTGTAACAATGCAAACACTTTCAAAAGTAATACATAAAAAAATCTCTGTGTTAACGTTTCTTTTTTTAAGCTTAAGTGACGTTTCAATCAGTTCTGTTCATCTTTAAATTCTCAGCTTGAATTTTATGAACACAGAATGTGATTCTTACTCAAACACATTATCACCTGAAAACTCCAGAGAACAAACAAACTTCTGCCGCAGCATTGTGGGTGTGTACAGTGGATGTTATAGACTGAACGTTGCAGCACACTTAACATTAATTCAGGGAGGTCAGGGTCGGATCAGTGGGCAGCTTGTTTATGGCTGACCTTGAGTCATAGGTCTGTGTGTGTGTTTAGGGTTGACAGCCATATGGATCTCCGTTTGCTCAGTCTGACTTCCTTTAATATTACCTGCCACTGCTTCTATAAATGGTCAGATGTCATTTTACATTGTAAAAGACTGTTACGCCTTATGTGAGTTATGATTCACACAGGGTGTGTTTGTATAACGCACATGCAATCCTGACAAATACTTACTGTGATTTACTGTAGGTGTACTATAGGTGCGGGCTTCTGTGTTCACTTTGCTGTGCTCATCGTGCAACAGCAGTGTAACTCAAAGGAATTGCCTCATTTTATTGTTTATATGTCTTTGTGAGCAGATACACTGATAGAGGCGAACATGCTGCAGAACATCATCAGGCTCACGCCATCAATATTCATGAGGTACCTGCAGAGAATATTATAATCTGTCCTCCACTGCAATCCTTTTTAGCATTTTTGCCAGAACTAGGCAGCACTTCTGTTGATTGTTAGTGAACCACGAGGCGCAAGCTGTTTCTGTTAGTGTCAAACGTAATGGTCTGTGGACCCTGACGTCCTCCAGCTCTCACAGTCGCACATGTTCCTCCTGCTGGCTTCAGGCTGAAAACAGCCAATGCTTAATCTGTTGCATTTCTGCAGATTTTTCTCCTTTGCTTTTTTCTCCTATTTCTAAATATAGGACTGACAGAAATAAAATTATACGCCATCGGTTCTCCTGTGCTTCTCTACTTTCATGCTTTAACTACTCACAGCAGGTTGAGATTAATATTCTTTATTTCATGTCTTTAAAGGAGCATCAGTTTTCACATGAGAATCTGTGTACTCATCAATAGGTGCTTTAGTCACGTCTGAGGAACTGCAGCAATCCTGCTGATATCTAGTGATGTAAGTGTTCATACACATTGATGTGATTCAACACAGCACTATTCTAATGTATGTCTGTTAAGACTGTTCACCATTTATATCAACAGCTCACTAACCAAGATTTTTACACCAAAATAGTAGATAGTAAGAGTAATATGTACATCCATTACCATTAATATAATGTTTTAAATGAGCTCTACTGCAGAGTACAAACCTGCAGCACCAACATGAAGGTAGCTACTCACCACAACCACCTCAGGAAAGCTTCTAGCCACCTGAACTCCTACTGTGTGCCGCCCACTGGTAAATCCCATTATGTGTTAGCACTGAGCTAATGGTCTAGTCAATGATAAAATGTTTCTGATAGCTATTTATGCTGCCTACTGTATGTCAGGAATCACTTCAATTAGATTTTATATTTGGGATATTTGATTAATTTCCTGTTTTAACTTTTAATTTGTGTTTTTTATTATCTGGTTTGAAAACAGTGTCTCTAATCTGAGAAACTGTTGATCTGTCTGCCAAACTGAACAATAACATTCAGGGAGGAGAAAATAGTCACACATGAAAAGAGCTTTATTTACTGTAGAAGCTTATTCCTGGCAGTCAAAACAAACAAACAAACTAACTAACTAACTAACTAACTAACTAACTAACTAACTAACTAACTAACAGTGATGAAAATATTAAGTCTGGAGATATGAAGTCCATATTATGAGATTTAAAAATTCCATGAATGTTTAAATGTCAGATAAAACCTCAGAATGTTGACTTTTAGACTTTGACTTGTATTTTATCATGTCCCACATCATAATGGCCCCTAATTCTGAATTTTGTCTTTGTGCCTTGGAAGAATGGCTGCTATGGAGGCAGCCAAACTTTAGATCAATAACATCAATTGCCAAAATCAAATTGTACACATTCTGTTGACAAGCCTACCCTTCCCACAATACAATTACACACACAAAAAAACAACCCCAAGGTTGTGGGTTTGATCCCCGATATACCCGACTCCTGGCCACAAGTTGAAGTGTCCTTGGACAAGACACTGTACGTCTGAACCTTGGCGCCTCAAAAACATCCTGTCCACAAAGAATAGGGATTAATAAAGTATCTATTATTATTATTATATTTTGCTCAGTCAAAGTCAGCTATTATGTTTATATGTAAATTAGGCTTAGAGTAATTTGGGAACACTTTTGTACACTTAATCTTGCAGAATGAATTTATATGAATAACACTACCATTTCTCATAGACAGGGGTTGCCTGTCCCTGCCATAATTCCTCCACTCAACAACCCATGATAGCAAATTGTAAATATGTTTTTAAAAAGAAGAACCACTTGCAATGAAATAAAACTCATAACTATAAAATTATGTAAAACAATATTTCACCTTTGAAATGATACACTTTTCGGTTGCATCATGGGAATTGTAGGATTCAGGAGTCTGAGTCTAAAAAACATCTTGGCCTTATGTAGATATGAGCCACTGTTTTTAGACCCGTGTCCCACAAATCTCCTAGAGTTATGAAAGTACAACATTAATTCACTAGAGTGCTCCTTTAATATTATTTACAACTAGATGCAAGCAGCCAATTTAATTATATTTAACAGTTAAGTGCTGCCAACTGCACAATCAAGATGATCAACTTTTCGGTATTTTCAGTCTGAAATGTGGGAAATGACACTCACAGAAAGGACACTGTGTATAACTTTATTACTAAAGTAAAGCAAAATTAATTTTAAATAGAACCACAAAACAAATTATTCAGATTTCTCAAGTGAAATATTTTCTTTGTGTCTGTTGTGCTTGGTGAAGGTGGTTGGTTATGTTTGAATTGTTTATTTATACCTCTTCTAGTTATTTAAAGGCTTGGCATAAACTACCTATCACCGGTGTATTGTTGTGAACATTAACTTGTGGAAAATAATTAAAATATCAACAATAATGTAAAAGATAGATGTTATTAGATGCATTGTCTCGGGCACTGGCCATGTTTGTCCTTATGGTGGCAGTAAAACCCTTTCACTCATTTTCTTCAGTTGATTTATTTATATCTGTCATTGCTGCAGAGCCATAAATCAGAGGAAAAAGTGGTTCGAACTATGCTGAAAAAAATGTAACCAGTATTTTTGTAACCAAGTAACGAAGAAGCTAAAATGCAGTTGAAAGTCTTAATTCTGTGCCATTTTATCTTTTCAGTTGTTGGTTTTTTTAATAAAGGGCAGTGAAGTCTCGATTAGGTTGAATTGAAATATAAATGAATTGAAATGGAAGAAAGCTCAGTAATATATCATACACACATACATAACAGACATCAAATCATTTAAAATGATCTGCAGCAGAATTGTTTCCACTGACTTCACACAGGGTTAGAAAGAGAAGAAAACTGATTAAAACTGGTTCTTTATTGTTGGGAGATGATGGGAAACATGGGAGAGAAACAAAGTGTGTGTGTGTGTGTGTGTGTATGTGTCATTGTTATGTAATTCCCTGTCATCTCACTCTGCCTGTTGCTTGCAGGGGACGGCTGGCTACTACAGAGCTCGAAGCAAAATAACCGCATGATTAAAGTGAAGTGTTGGCGTGATCGTCACCGTTCTCAGCTCGGCTCCTGGAGGACGAGCACAGTTGGTGTGGAGGAGAGTTTCCCACCTCCACAGTGTTGTGCTGAGAACAGACAACTGCGTGTTGTTGGACAGCACGGCAGCTAATGCAGGTCATTGTAGACCTTTCATTTTGTGCTTTTCATGCTGTTCATGAGTACTAGTCTTTTCCCCACCTTCAATAGTTAATATAATATTTACTGTATCATTTTCTCATTGAGTGGAACAGGGAATTAAATAAATAGAGTAAATATGAAGTAGCAGCCAGGATTGACAAACTGCTGAGTGCTGAGGTATTGAAATTTTAATTAGTGCTTTAAGTGACTACAAATGTCAGTATGTTGTTACATGTTAGCATCAGTTAGCACTACACCTCCACAGTGTTGCTATTTGTGCAATTGATATCACATAAAAAGTGCATTTAAGTGGATTTTATCAAAAAGGGTAGCACAGTCAAAAGAGGTATATGAATGTGATTTAAAGAAAGGTGTCAGATCTAATAAAATAAAATAAAAGCCAACATTTCACAGTGGAGAACTGTGTGTAGATGATTTTAACAAGCTTCAGATGTGAGGGAGCTCACGAGTTACAGTAAAAGTCTGCACATTGCTGGCAGCTTATAGGCTGATTAGTTTCATTTATTTTGGGGCAATATGTTCTTTGTACAGGGAATTGAAATGCAAGGGAACTTTAATTTAACAAAGGTACACTATAGGGTTTATAGGAAAACCTGGTGTAACTTATACTCACAGTATCAGTGTCTCATGTCTGTTGGAGTAAAAGTATACACTATATATCATAGTGACTCACAGACTAATCAGAAGCTTAATTCATCTTAAACTGGTGTTAATTTGTCCATTTGCAGCCACAAAGGAGAAACATACCAATTCCCACTAAATTATACAACATTAAAACATATCAAAATAAACTATGTTAAAGTAATGTCACTTTTATGTAGAGTTAATGGGATATTTCTTCTCCAAAACCATTCAGTGATATGTTAGATGCTATATGAGAAACTGTTCAGTGTATCTAGCTTTACTTACAGAAAATGCTAATATCACCAGCTCCATTCCACAGATGAGACATTTCTTTATGAAGCTTTATGACAGTAGCAGCCTGAGGTTTTCTTCTATCAGCCATCTCAACAAGTAAGATGTGATTTAGGCAAAAATGTCTCCCAAGACATGGAAAACAGTCACAAGCGCACCTGAATATCTGAAATGATCTTTATAATCGGCACCAAATCTCCTTTCTGAAGCGTATTCGTAATAAAATGATGTCAGAACGACAAAGAGACAAATCTGTTGTTTTATTTTGTCCAGCTGGTCTTGTTGAATGGGGGAGGTCTGGTTTCGAAAACGCAATGATGGGCTAATCCCGTCGCATGCGTAAAGCAAGCTTGTGCCAAAAGCAAGGCTCAAAACCAGCGCGCCATCTGTCCGACAGACACACTTTGTCCTGACGAGATCGCTGCGACGCGTCGCTTTTTACGCGCAACACGACCGCTGAATTATACCAGAGTCCGAGTAGTTCTTTATCACTTTATGATAGTTTAATGTGCCACACTCGCCTGGCTGCACTTTAGTTATTTGGGGAACACTTACACGTCCACTGACCTGCAGAGTTGTCAGATCTTTGGTTTTTGTCGCGCGTAAAATCAGTTTGCTGCGCCAGGAAGCATCACGCGCTGTCAAGTCCCTTTTTCTCGGATATTTTAACTAAAACACAAAGATGGAAAACTTCACAGCATCTTCAGAGACGAACCACACTTTAGGGATTTGGACAGACTACAGCATCCAGTACAAAGTCATAAGTAGCTTGTTGCTTTTCGTGATTTGTGCTTTCGGAATCGTTGGCAACATCATGGTCATCCTGGTGGTGCTCACCACAAAGCACATGAGGACTCCCACTAACTGCTACCTGGTGAGTTTAGCTGTGGCTGATCTCATGGTGCTGATAGCGGCGGGTTTGCCGGCTGTTCCGGACAGTATCTTCGGATCATGGGTGTTCGGGCACTACGGGTGCCTCTGCATCACCTACTTTCAGTACCTCGGGATCAACGCTTCCTCTTGCTCCATAACAGCGTTCACAATAGAGCGATACATCGCCATCTGTCATCCGATTAAAGCTCAGTTTCTCTGCACTTTGTCCAGAGCAAAAAAGATCATTTTGTTCGTTTGGGCTTTTACTTCTCTTTACTGTGTGATGTGGTTCTACCTGTCAGACATCCAGAATCTGGTGTACGACAACATCACCATCATCACCTGCGGTTACAGAGTCCCCAGGAAGTTTTATTTACCCATTTACTTTTTTGATTTCGGCGTCTTTTTCGTGCTGCCTTTGCTGCTCTCTGCGGTTTTGTACGGACTCATCGCCAGGATCCTTTTCCTCAACCCGCTGCCCTCCGACCCCAAGGACAAGAAGAAGAACGGACACAACAACAACACCATCAACAAAGGCACCAGCTGCAAGAACTCCCGTCACTCCAGCTCCACCGCGACCTCCCGCAGACAGGTAGGTGGTGTGTGAGCCTGGAGAGGAGGACGGGAAAACTGCGCAAATGTGCGCCTCATGTAGTTAACACATGATTAGTTAAAGGCTGTACAGTCTGTTGGTAATGTAAAGGAAAATCTACTGGGATAGTGCAGGTGTAGAGACCAACAGCTGACGCGCACATTCAAACACAGGAGCTGTTGATGATGATTTTTTTGTCTATATGTGCATAAAGATATCAAAATTAATATTAAACAACCGAATTCAGCATTAGACAACATCATGAATGAACAAAGTAAATCATGTGATAATCACTTTCATTAATGCATCTTGCAACACAATGCAACAGTACAGTGCAGAACATTCAACATTCAATTAATGTGATTAAATTAATGTACAAGAGTCTGACTAAATACAATAAACAATAAGGCTAATAAGTCTATATTGTAGCACAAACTTTGTTCACACACTGGTCTGGAGAGAAGTGGAGTTTTATAACTTCTGATTGTGGGTTAGGGGAGATGGTTTTAGCTCAGCAGAGCTGGCATTTAACAGAGCTGTGTATCAAATATGAGTATTATCCTTTTATGCCACACAGGACGTGACTCCACTAGACGTAGAGAGAACTTTACCTTTTCTTCAAATCAGCCGCACATTGTACATCAGGATTTTACAAACACAACAGAGTTACTTTAAAAATGCAAATCGCTGTTATAAAAGAAATTACCCAGAAGTATACAGAGTACTTCATGAAATGATCTCCCACTGAGGCATTTTCTTCATGGAAAACTTAACACTATGCCTGTATTTCTTAATATAAATCATGTACTTGTACTCGAGTAGCCATTTCAGCATCGTGCTGAAATGATCCCACCTGTAATGGGATATTTTTTATTATGATTGTGATTCACACAGTTCTAAATGTGGAAACATTATGAGCATCGAACAGAAGAAATTAGTATTTCATTATCAATGAATCTGGTCATCACTTGCCAAATTAATTGATTACCTGCTTAATCTATAAAATGGTAAAATCCATGGTTTTATATGAAATGTTTTATTCAACCATCCAAACACTGTAAAAATAGGAAATATAATATTTTAGATGATTGACCAAGCAAATTATATCTATTTTGGCTCAAAAATGTAGCTTAAACAATAAATCGATTATCAAAATGACAACTAATCATCAGAATTTAAAGAATACTGTGCTCAGTACCCATTGGTATTAGCCTGGTAGTTCCAGTTTTATGCATTAACCCTGGGCAAATAAAAACTAAATATCTGTATGGTCATAAATATATGTGTTTTTGGGTAATTTGGGTGAACTGACTCTTTATAAGGTGGATTTTGAGACGCTTTCTCCTTGTTGCCTACTACAGGTGACCAAGATGCTGGCAGTGGTGGTGATACTGTTTGCCATGCTCTGGATGCCGTACCGCACTCTGGTGGTGGTCAACTCTTTCCTGCAAAAGGCCTACCTGGACAACTGGTTCTTGCTTTTCTGCCGGATCTGCATCTACCTCAACAGCGCCATCAACCCTGTCATCTACAACGCCATGTCTCAGAAGTTTCGCGCCGCTTTCCGCAAGATCTGTCGCTGCGGGCGGAAGAGCTCGGATAAACCTGCCACCTACAGCGTCGCCCTCACCTACAGCGCCGTCAAGGACACCTCGATGGTGGAGAGCACTGATCACTTCACGACAGAGCTGGAGGAGCTCACCGTCACAGACGAACTGCTGTCTGATCAGAAAATGATGTTTCCAGACCCCTGTGCGTATGGAAAGGTGAATTTTAGTGATGCCTGAGGATCACTTGAGGCCTGTCAACGTTTGAGGCCAATGAGACAAATCTGAGGGCCAATCAAGGATTAAAGACTTTGCAAGTGTTGCCTAATGGAGTCTGTTAAGTGGGAATATTGTTTTCTGAGTGCCTGCTGACCTTTTCAAATGGCAGGCTGCTGCAGATAGAGATGTAAACACAGGTTATAGCCACTGATGCGTAATGACACTCTTTGAGGCACAAAGCCAAACACACTCTTCATCGAGAATGATCCTGGACATTGTAAAGCCACAAACATCGACAGATACACGCTCTCTTATCACACAGCTGCTGTCTTATCTCGGGCCTGCCCACGTAATATACTGTGCATGAGTCAACAAAAAATGAGCTTGAACAAAAACACCATTACCACTTCAAATAGATGGTGTTTGTCAAAGTCCAGACCAGCACAGACCAGATTTCTAAACTTTAAAGCTGCACACGGCAGGGTCGCTCAGCAAAATGGATCGTTGGCAGCTCCAAGTGGCAGCGAGAGGAACCTGTCTGACCTGTCTCAGCTCATTTCATGTTTACAACACAGCTGGTCAGTGATGCTTTAATACTAAAGCACAGTATACCAAAGACATAACAGACCCAAAAAGATCTCATTCCCACTAGTCTGGTTTAAAAGTGTACATTTCAGTCTTATCGCTGTTTTCCATGAGTGAACTGGTCGTACTGTACATGCTCTCGGTTTTCTGCGCTTCGAGAACGTCTGTCTGATTTATTCTGAGAAACGAGGTGTATTTTCACACCAAAAACCTTGTCCCTGAGCAGCTTTAATAACTGAATGCTATGCTGCCCTCCTGATGTTCTCAGGGCAGGCGGTCCATTAAAGAGTGAGTCACACCTGAACCTTCCCTGACAAAACAGGTCCTATTTTTATTGTGAAGGACATTTACATGGCCTCGAGCACATTGTGAAAGCCAAGAAAGACTGTGCTGAGTGTTCTGGATAATGGAGTTAAGACTGTATAAGGTTTCTCGAGAGTGTTTCAGTCTTACCACAGCGAATGACAAATGTTCACTAACAAAGCCAGAATATATCAATCACTTTGTTAGCGGTGGCATAAAGGTTTAATATTTGCTGATTCT
Source organism: Helostoma temminkii (assembly GCA_900302695.1). NCBI lineage: Eukaryota > Metazoa > Chordata > Actinopteri > Anabantiformes > Helostomatidae > Helostoma > Helostoma temminkii. Next base: position 69,059 of record OMLM01008911.1, on the reverse strand, counting down.
ACTGAGGTATGTTTCATAAGAGGTTTATAAGCTGTCACTGGGAAATATATTTATAATAACTTTATGATGCTGAATAGATTCACAATTAGCACATTGTAAGAACAATTTCTAGCTTGGCCGGTCTCCCTTTGGCTGCTATGAACTGCAGTATTTACTTTATTTAGCCTCTTAAAGGAGCACTTCACCTTATTTTCATACCCTAGCTATTTAATGTGTTTGCATTCAGTAGTTATCCTTCTATAGGGAAGTTGTATAGATACAGATGGATTCCATTAGAAGCTTAAAGGATTCAAAAGAAATGGTGCCTGAAGAAATTTAACTCTGCATCATAGTTACTTGGTCATTTTATCTCATTTACTACTTGTCAGACAAAACACCCAGAGCTTTGCAGATGAGACTGAGAATGGGAACAACAAGTCCCTGTGCCAGTAGCAGAATTTATTAAAAACAAAAAAGGCAATGAATGCAGATGGTTGAGACTACCATAGCTCGTGTTTCCGAGTTGACTTACAGAATTAACTAACTTTGTAGCCACCATATATGTATGACATTCAGTTAGCTGCTTCTTGTAGCAGCTAAAGAAAAAAGCAGCCAACTTTCAGTAAGTGAACAGCAAACATGAACACAACCACCCCTGCAAGGAGTAATTCAACCAGTGTCCTTGTGGAAAAGCACAGCTGAGCATCTAGATTAAAGTTTATTAACACTTAAAGGTACAGTATGAAACTTTTTTTGAATATTGTTTTAGTAGAAACAAGCTGTGTAGCACAGAGCAGGGCAGGAAGAGAGAGGCCTGTGTGGATAAGAGTGGATGAGCTTTGAGCCTCATGCCAGTGTTAGCTTGAGTTGCATATTGTAGCTTTAAGTAGAATTGATGGTTTATTGTGGTAAAATAAACAGCTAAAGAGTAACCGGCTGAAAAGCATATCACACCTTGTACTGACACACCTTGAAGTGCACTTCTATACGTCAGTGGAGCAAGGTGACAAACTAAATCACGGTAAGTCAGCAGCACAAACAAGGTTCTCACCGCCACTAAGTGACACTTTTACACTATTACATCAGTTCACGAATGTATTAGTGCATTATCAACATACATGGACATATTGCATATTTTACAATTTATAAACCCCTTAAGAATTTGCCTTATGGAACAGTGGTATCACCCTCACTGTCTCAATTAAAAAAATGCAGTGGGAAAGACTGTACATAGTGTTACAAACATCTAGTGTAACATATAGTTGATACATGTTAATATATTTCAGCTGCATATCCATTAAAGCATCAGTGAATGTGCTTTCCAGCCGAGGCAAAGTGAATTAAGTGTTTTGGTCTGTATTTGTATCATGTAAAATGTGGATTTAACTAATAAGCGCTTTGCTCATATTGGTTTTTTGTCGTGAAAGCCGTCAGTGAACTGGTGAATGTGACTAGAAGTGCTGGTGTTGTGTGGCATTTTCTACCAGATCAGTGACTCTTTGTGAACTTCTGAGCTCAGTCTACCACGCAGGAGGACATAACTGGGAAGTAGCTGAAGGAGACACGGTGGACGATGATGAAGCTCTTATTCTGAAACTGTTGTAGTCAAACAGTTTCATTCACTATGTGGAAAATGTCAAATAACAGCCACTGATTTTGTTTAATGATCGTGCCAGTACTGTACATGCCTTGTGTGTGCACTCTGCGTATTTAAAGTAAATATTTATGGTGACTCTTCGATTTGTCAGGTGGTAAAGGTAGATTATTTATATGCTACTCTTACTTTCATTATTGATCATTAAAATATAATTATTATTTTGTAGTGTACTATTTGGATGCTGCTGTTTCAGTCTTAGTTAAATAATATAATCCTGTGAGTTTGTGGATACTTATCTATAAACTGTTAATTTGTACATTTTCCCGTCATAAATAAAGTTGATTCTGTAATTAGATTTGTCTTTAGTCTATTTTAACCTGAGAAAAGCACATTTGGAGACACCACCATGTCTTTACTGCTCATTCAAAACATATATGTGTTGATAGTTTACTGTATGTTAACTCAAACATGAATCCTGGAAAGGATAGAAATGCAGACTGGTAAAGGATTAATTGGTATGGTGCTTCAGACAGTGAAGTGAAACTTTAATATAACATTTACATAAATCCTCACAGATCATTATACACATTAAGGCAGTACTAATACTTTTTAGCATCTTTGAGCTAATTGGTTTTAATTTGGATTTAAGATAAAAGATGAATAAACAGACAAAAGTTCAGAGTTTTATTTTATTTTATTTATTTTATTTACATCTACATAAAAGAAACATCACAAAATTAAACATTCATTCATTTTTAGTAAGTAAAAGCATTAGAAAAGAAAAGTGTTTTAAGCAAGTAAAACTGTTTGGTTGTAAATCTTTTGTTTGCAAAAACAATTTTAGAGTGTGACTCACTGACCAGTCACCAGATCATTATGTTTTTTCAGACTTTTATTGCAAACCTTTTCAATATGTTTTTGTTTTGGGGCATTCATGTCTCAGTCTCAGTGAAATTAATGTTCAACTGGGTTGTGGTCTAGTGACTCACTTGACCTTTTTCCCTGTGTTTTGGATCATCTTGCTTAATTCTGATGAATTTCCCCGTAAATTGACAGAAATGTTACTCACACTAGTCTAGCTAAACTTCTGAATTCAGTAACTACACATTATGATGTGGTAGTGTGGCCGAGCGGTCTAAGGCGCTGGATTAAGGCTCCAGTCTCTTTGGGGGCGTGGGTTTGAATCCCACCACTGCCAAGGTTTTGGGGCAGCATGTAGCTAAGATGGTAAAGCAGTTGTCTGCCAACCCCAGTGTTAGTGATTTGATTCCTGGCTACATGCTGAGGTTTGTTGGACAGGTCACTGAAAAATCATAGCAGCGATGTGCATACAACAATTTCCCCATCTAGTGTGGTCAGTAAGTAGTTTCTGATGTCAATGATGATTTTTCTTTATAGCTCTGACAATCAGCTGTTGTTGTTTTCCTTGGCCGACCTGTTCTGTGTCTGTTGCTTAGTAAAACAAAGATTTCTTTCTTTTTCAGGATATTCCAGATTGTACTGGCTATGCCCACTGACCGTTTTTGCTCTTTTCTCAGCTTCAAAATGGCTTGTTTTTCTCCCACAGACAGGTAATTTTATATTGATTCATCTTTTTTGTTTTAATCAACAAATACATTCATTCACAAATAAAACCCAACCCTAAAACAAACCATCATTTAGAGCTGTTTGAACAGTCCATCTCACAGGACACTGTGTTAAATGTATCGAGGTGTTCGCAGCTTCAAATAAAGAGGAAATTCAAAACTTTCATTCTTTTGACATTAACCCAAATGTTGTCACTGTATGGCAACAACAAATGAACTAGCCTTGCTTTTCTAATAGTTTTGGAACTGTGCGTTCCTACTGAATGGTGATTGTGTATTATGTATAATTTAATGTTTTTAGATTGTATTTATTTTTTAGCTTTGGACAACAAATCAAGTTCATATAGTGTTTTGCTGTCATTCATGGACAGAAAATGTGCTGATGTTTAGTGTATCACGGGTCAAACCCCATCCATCACTGAACATTAGGCATAACACTCTTTCAAAATAAAAACAAGCCATTCCTGCAAGAGATTTACTTCAGGAGCATAAATGGTGCATTTTCACCAATAAATGTGATTTCTGAACTCATATCTATCAAGTATCACCTAATATAAACAGCCCTGTCAGGCTGTCTGCACTAGGTGCTAATTTACTGCCATCACAGGACTAAAATTGTGTGAGGAGGATTTCAAAAGGCGCTGCACAATTTCTCTGGAGTGTAAATAATGTTTTTATATGAGACCTCTCCTTCTGTATGCAGCAGACTGAGAAGTGAGAATGGCTATAAAATAATTTCAAGAGAACAGAAGCAATCTGAGGAGAAACATCAATCTTTAGCCTTTACCTGTGTGTATCTACACCGGCATGTAGAGTGAGGGAAAAAATCGTTTGATCCCCTGCTGATTTTGTACATTGACTGACAAAGACATGATCAGTCTATAATTTTAATGGTAGGTTCATTTTAACAGTGAGTGTACACTGACAGAGTAACAACAACAAATCCAAAAGAACACATTTAAAAAAAGTTATAACTTGATTTGCATTTTAATGAGTAATTATATAGAAAATAAGTATGTGACCCCTTCGTAAAACATGACTTAATACTTGGTAGTAAAACCCTTGTTGGCAGTTGGCCACCAGGTCTGCACACATCTCAGGAGGGATTTTGTCCCACTCCTCTTTACAGATCATCTCCAACTCATTATGGTTTCGAGGCCACTCCAGGTCCTTCATGTGCTTCTTCTTGAACCACTCCTGTATTGCCTTGGCCGTGTGTTTTGTGTCATTGTCATAGTGGAACACCCACCCAGGACCTATTTTCAATGCTCTGGCTATGAAAAGGAGGTTCTCACCCAAGATTTGACCTTACATGGCCCCATCCATCATCCCTTTGATGCGGTTCAGTTGTCCTGTTGATGCCAAAGAGCTTGCTTTTGGTCTCATCTGATCACAACTCTTTCACCCAGTTCTCCTCTTAATCACTCAGATGTTCCTTGGCAAAGCACAGGGACCTTGCAGGTGCTGCAGGATGTCAGTCCTTCACAGCGTAGTGGGTTACCAGTTGTTTTCTTGGTGACTATGGCCCCAGCTGCCTTGAGACCATTGACAAGATCCTCCCGTGTAGTTCTGGGCTGATTCCTCACTGTTCTCATGATCATTGCAACGCCACGAGGTGACATCTTGCATGTAGCCTCAGGCCGAGGGAGACTGACAGTTATTTTGTGTTTCTTCCATTTGCGAATAATCACATCAAATGTTGTCACCTTCTCACCAAGCTGCTTGGAGACGGTCTTGTAGCCCATTCCAGCCTTGTGTAGGTCTACAATCTTGTCCCTGACATCTTTGGACAGCTCTTTGGTCTTGACCATAGTGGAGAGTTTGGAATCTGATTGATTAATTGCTTCTGTGGACAGGTGTCATTTATACAGGTAACACACTGAGATCAGGAGCACTCCCTTTAAGAGAGTACTCCTAGTCTCAGCTCATTATCTGTATAAAAGATACCTGGGAGCCAGATATCCTGCTGATTGATAGGGGATCAAATACTCAAAATGCAAATTAATTCATAACTTTTTTAAATGCATTTTTCTGTCTTTTTGGTTGTTACTCTCACTGTTAAAATAAACCTACTATTAAAATAATAGACTGATTATTTCTTTGTCATACAAAATGTCTGTCATCGACGTAACTCATGTAAAGGATCAGTTTACCTAAATTACAAATATGTACATTCAGACATGTGCAGAGTTTCTCAGTAGCTGAGGCTCCAATTTAAAACAGTGAATTTCAACAATTATTAGTAATAAATACATAAACATCATCTTTCACAATATATGAGATAACTGATTTGATCTACTGGCATTTTTATTTTTACTTTGATTTAATATTTACACCAAAAGGCAGCTTTGTTCACCTGGAACCATAAAAATGTTGATATAATCTAAATTCCATCGCATTTGTTTGATGTTTTGATCTTATATGTTTTTATAAAGTAACGCGATGTTACTGCAGCAAACACATTTGCATTGGCTGTGTTAAGCTGGAAACCAGTATGTAGCTGTACAGATAGTTTCAGGCTATTTAGAGACTACTCCTCTGGCAGAAGCAGTTCAAGGGGAATAATAAAGATACCAGTAGCACTATGTGAAAATGTTCTGTAATTTAGGTGAGCTGACCCTTTAAGGAATGGGAATGCATGTAAGCACTTTTGTCTGGAGACATCCACAGCACTTTGAAAACATCTAGAACTGAAATGTAGTAAGGTTTCAGTTAGGGAAAAAAAAAGGTTTCTACTTTTCTTATAACTCAGCACCAACTGAAAGCCTTCACAGCTCCAACATGTTTTGTGGGACTGTGGCATTGATCTACATCATCTATATGTGGAAGAAAAAGAAAAGTTTTCTAACTGAACATGTTTTCACCTCTTTATGTCTTAAAATCCCATCATATGACACAACCCAACTCTTAGACGGTCCCCATAAATATCTAAACTCCCTTTTACTTTGCTGATCTCTGTTAGTGGCTTTCAAAATGTCAAACTAATTTAGACACATTTACTCTTCTAGACAAGAGACACGGAAACCAATGTTTTTTTCTCCTCCTTCATCTCAATCAAGCCCTTCTCAAGCCAGAAGTAGTGAAAGAAGCTGTTACACACTGTGGGGAAATGGAAGGATTTCTCCTACATCAACATGGTGTAATACTACTGTAAATAAAATTATTCATCTGCATTAAAGTAATGCTTTAACTAAGGAGGAAAAAATAAAATAAAATACCATGAGATCAAATCAATTCTCACATATAACAGAATGTGAAAAACAGTATTCCCAAGAAAGATGAGGTGTATGTAATGATTACTACTAATTGTAATATTAGAAAACTGTTGAAATTCACTTTTCATATTGGAACTTCAGCTACTGAGAAACTGATTGTTCATATTTGTAATTTGGGTAAACTGATCACCTATATTGACGATGAATGTATTTGCCATTGTCATTTGCGTTATTTGCGAGCATATAGTTATTATGTTAACAGAAAACGTTGCAATTACGTTTCAGGAAAACATAATCAGGATTGCATTTTAGCTGTGTGGGAACATAATTTTTAGTTAGATTATAATCCCTTCAGAACAAGAAGAACTGACTAAAATTAAGGCTGAAATTAATAATTATCATTATGTTTAATTTGAAGTATGTTTAATACTACTTTGCAGTAATAAAAATTGTTATATGAGAGTTATTTTTTATTGTTTAAGAATACATAACGTTGCTAATTTGGCATTTCTTACAATGCATAAGTACTTTATGCAATTTATTGCTTTATAAATTCTGGGCGCATGTGCACCAGCCCGCTTCATTTTAAATTTCTATGCACTTCTTCCATAAAACTATTCCTTATCACACACAGGTATTTTTATAATCACATTGGTATTTTTACAATAACCTACAACAGCACAACTATCTCAGTCTTTTCATAACATCACATGTCACATATTGTCCATGTACATGGTTTTGTTTAGGTTAACTAATTCCAATTTGACCTAAAATAAATAGAACAAGTACAAAAGCTATTTGATTAAAAGCACAATTTAAAATAAATCCAAATGGCAAAGTCTACTATAATCCTTGTTTGATTGGCAGGAGATTTTTGAGAATTACAAAGCAGAAACATCACAGTAATTATCTATTAGCATCAAGTAACAAAATCAGAAATACAAAAAACCTGTAGACAGTCACTTCAAATTATGTTCTTGTGTGACAGGATATAATTAGAGAATGTCTCTGGGATGCAGCCTTGAATTAGATGAATCATATTAGTACCTCTGTGGAAGGTAAATAACAGTGCATCCACACTATAATATTAAATTGTCTGAATTTACCTAAATCAAGTGTCAAAACAGACAAGGTGCAAAGGAGGTTCTGATGAAGTAAGAGTGCAAGAGGGCAAGAAAATGATGGAGGACGAGCAGAGAGAGAGAGGAACATTGTTCAGATGCAGATCCAGTGAGGTAGATTTAAACTTTCTGGCTCATTGAGTCTGAAATAAATGTGATCCGAGCACAATAAAAAGAGGTTGTTCTGTGATAATGGGTCTATAATGTTCGTTATGACACCCCAGACAGAGGCAGCTACAAAGACAAGGGTGGGGTAATTACAGCTCTACAACAAGGCAGCAGCCTCAGGTTTTCAGAATAATTACACGTGGAAGAAAATGAACCACAGTGAATATTATGTATATTTATATTTTATATCACACAGCTACAGTAGTGAAACCCAATAGTTTGAAGTTCTCAGCCAAGAATTGATGTGGCTGTATTTCAAGAATAATATTGTAAAATTTTATTTTATTTAAAGTGAACATCCACAGTATATGAATCTTTATATTGATTTAGACATTTAGGGAATCCATTAGTGAGCTCATCTCTGTACAGTAAATCTTGACCATGGTTTCAGTTTTTGTGTTAAGCTACACATTGTTGGTCAAGACTCCCTGTTTCAGATGCAGCAAAGCCGCCCCAGAACATAAACGAGTCTCCTCCACAATCCACAGGAGGGACAGTGTTCTTTTCTTTCCATGCTTCATTTTTGCATCTATGAACATAGATCTGATGTGACTTACCAAAAAGTTCCAGTTTTGTCTCATCTGTCCAAAGGACATTCTCCAGAAGCTTTGTGGCTTCTCATGCACTGATTTGCTGTCATCAGTGGAGTCGTTCTCAGTCGGCCTCCATTAAGTCCACTTTGGCCCAAACAGTGACAGGTGGTGTGATCTGACGTTGACGTACCTTGACCCTGGAGTTCACCACTGATCTCTTTGGAGGTTGTTCTGGTTATCAGTCACATTATCCCTTTCTTCAATTTGTCATAATGGAGGTGGGCTGCAGTCCTGTGGACCTTAAACTTCTGAATAATATGTGCAGCTGTAAGACAACTGAGACAACTCTCTCCTTAGCTTTCTGTGGTCCATGTTCAGTCTGGTACACACCATGATACCAAACAGCACAGTGGCTACTTTTCACCCTCTAAATAGACAGACTGACTGTTAAGTTCGAAGGCACCTATGATGATAATTACAGAACACACTTTAGTTTAGCATGTCTCCATTTTTGTCCAGGCCAATTTGTTTTTTTAAATCCTTCTGTTGAACCACAATTCAAAACCAATTTTTGATTTTCATTAGTTACTTTTTAGTAAATTTTTATTTACTACTTATTACATTTGTCACTTTCACATTATTTCAGTGACCATAGTGAATTTTTCCTTTCTTTAACAGAAAGGTGACCAATAACTTTATCCATGTCTGTATGTATCTGTACTGGCCAGTTCAAGTAGTAGAAAACAACATACTTTTGTGCTGCGTGCTCTAATGAAAGAAATCAGGCAACGATGATTATTATTTCACAGACAAAAGGTTATCTGAGAATATTTTACTGTTACAAACATACTGAATTTGATACATCAAACTTAATCTAGTGACAGTCAATACTAAGTTAGGCTAAATCTCAGGTAAAGAAATAAAAATAAACTATATTTATCCATCAGATATATGTCACTCTATGGCTTGTAGTGTTAAGTAATGTTAGTAGCTGTGGATCGCCCTCTTACTTTAAAGTGTTTCTTAAACTGTTTAAAGATACAAGATTTTGACAGGACCAGACAGACCAGTTTAAAAGAAGCAGCAATCAATGCAGTAAGAATAAAATCATATATATATATTAAAATTACACAAGGTCAGTTCATCTTAAAAAACTGTATATTAGTATCACAACCTATGAAAAAACAAAACAGAAACTATTAATTAAATAATAAACAAATGCACTAAATATCCTAATTCAGTTGATGCATTGCCATCAATAGACAGAAGCGGACCAGGAGGCATCTATATGAATATATCTAAGTCCACAGCGGAGCAGGATGGGACTGTATTTGAGTGCATTTTCCAAAACCTATTCTTTTAATGAAAAATGTGCAGTTTCTTTTTATACACATTCGACAAAATGAACGCTACACCGTTTAAAAACTTTTCATAATTTAAAAACAAACACTGAAATATTGACGAGATATAAAAAAAAACATTAAATCCATTTTCTGGGTAATGTGCCTTATCTCAGGATGTTGACGCTTGATGAGTGATGACGATGCAGATATGACATCCATAACATCTAATTACTGCTCCTCAATCTACTGATACCATCAGGGAGGAGCTCTATTCATTACCGAAGAATGTGCAATCAACTCAATAACAATTTACCTACTTGATTCACCTACCGGAGAAATATGTGGGTTTGTTTACTTTAATTGTTTAATCATTTAAAATGTGTCAATTACACCTGCAGAGAAGAGCAGTTTCAATCAGGAGAAGCTGAACTTTAATCACAAACAACAGTTCTCCTCGGTGATAAGATGGAACAACACAGTGATACAGAACATGAGAGCTGAATGTGATCAGAATACACCAATACTTAAACTGAAGTATGGCTTTATCGCAACAAGAATGAAACAGCAACTAAAATACTGTATTAATTATGACTATGTATAAACTGCTGAAGACATAACTTTTCTGTAATTTTCTATGCACTTAAAACTGACTTTCACCAAAAAAAAAAAGAAAGAAAGAAAGAATGAAAAACAAAATTTCTGCACTTACATCTCATGAAACGGACACACTTTTTCTGATAATGCTTTGCTTTAAGGTTTTTCTCCCAAACATAGATTTTTGCTTGCTTTGAATGTAAATGTAAATGTAAATGTATCTTCCTAGACAACCAGTCTGCAGTGACACTGTAGTCAGGCTGAACTCAGGCACAGTTGCACTTTAACATAAATACTAATCTCAGCAGCTATTATGGTCACAATAATAACACCAATATGCTAATATGTTAAGTGGTTATAATTTTGATTTAACTATTTACAATTAACACCAAACACAAAGTAGCTGGCATCCATTATAGAAAACTAAAATTGACCTGGTGATAAAGGAAAAATGATCACCACATTTATTATAATATATCCTGAGGAGACATGAATGTCTGCATCAAATTTAGTGCCATCTCTAGTACATGTTTCATAACATAAATGAAAACTGTGACCTGCAGCTGGCGCTAAATAAAAGTCAGGAGTTACATAAATTCAGTTGGGTGTCAGTACCAGCCAGTATCACCAGTTAAGAGGCTTGATCTTGTGGCTCTTGACAAGTGGACACAAGTACAGAGCACAGCAGCTCCTAATGGTACTAGGTCATTATGCAAATTGGGTGAGGAGCTCATTCTGGTATATTTCTATTCCAATATTGAATATAAGGGATTATATTTAAATTGGTATTTGAGAATACGCAGAGTAAGGAGACCCATGGCGCTTGTGGTTCAACTCCTGGTTCCTCCAGGCCACATGTCAAGGTGTCTTTAGAAAACTCTGTAGTTGTGCCATCACATATTTCCAGCTGCCAACAACGATTTCCTCACAAGCATCAATAAAGTATGTGGAAATAAAAGACTGAGAGTTGATCCCTCATTTAGCCTGAGCCTTTTAACAGTACTTTTGTGATACTAACTGCATTTTCTGTGGACTGTAGTGTTCTTGTAATATACTGTACTATAGTTCTTTATTATATTATAATGTAATATAATAACTCACACCTCATATAACCTGTATAATAACCTATGACTTGTAATTTGCCCCTTGTTTCTCAGATTTGAACAACTACTGCTCTCATACTGTGGTATGCTACCCTGCTAACGTTGGCTGAGTGTAAAATGTAAATACACTGGCTACACAATCCTTCATAACACAGTTATGCAATTTTTTAAATAAACATGTAGGCTTCTCAATCAGCTAGGTTTTCCTATCTTAACTGCACTTAACAAATTTATGAAATAAATCTAATTAAGATCATCAAAGCTGCATGTTAATTAAGCAGAAATGTCATATGACTCAGCTGTATACGCCAACACTGTATAATCCTTCCTGTATTCTTTATTTGATTATGATTCATGCATCTTGTATTGAATAACTGGGTACGTACTGCACAGTGTCATTCAGAATTCAAACACTGGTAGTAAATGTCTTTGTCACAGCAAATGCAGTTTCAATTTGGGGCCAGTTCAAGTTTGCGGACACTGCAGCCAATGAGATTTATTCAGGAAATGAGATAATTGTTTTAAAAGCGTGGCTGTCAAAATTGCTCTTTTAATAAAGTCCTCACAAAGACTTCATAAGACATGTGGTGTTTACCTGAAAGCAACAATATGGAGGTTTGAGAAATGCAGGCGGGAGCAGCAACCATCTTTCATTATCCAATTCTCTGTGGTCAGATGACTTGACAACATGTTTTTCTCTGTGGGTCTGAGTAAACACAGAGCCCATCCTCAGAGGCATTACCGGCTCTGACAGGTGGCCGTCAAGTAATCTAAGTATGCTGCTGCAGCTAATAAAGCTAAGCGGTGAAGTCTAATTCAATTCCAGACCAATAATTAAATAAAAACTGAGCGTAAAACCGGAGTTTCCTGAGCAAAACAATGACAGAAAAAAGAGGGAAAGAGCCTCAGAAAACAGCATTTCTGAACAACTGACGACACAAATTGCTTTTAGAGATGAAGACTATCTTACTCACAAAACAACACGCTCTGTGAATTGGTTGTTCCAGTTCACCAGCAACATCAAGCTTGATCGATGAATTGGTTTAAACAGTTTTCTAGGATCTGTGAGCATCTGCAAGTTTTCCTAGACGGCAAACACCAACAGAACGGCTTCTGTTACTTTACTGAACGTAAAAACACACTGATATGAAATGTGTTTCTTGCAGGAGTGTGAGATGATTTGTTTGAAGCCTCTTGCCTTTTTTAATCTAATCCTACAAAAAGATTCCTCCCTGTATCTCTGCCTGAAATATTAAAAAAGGGGGAAAGCGAACCGTTATGTTCTGTTTATAAAAACATCCATTAGTGTCTCTTGAATCTTTTTGTATGTATTTGGGTGACTGAATGAACAGGTTTCTTTGGGGCTTCTTAAAATGGAAAAAGAAAATGTCACTGCTGATCGAACAAGGCAGAAATGTTTGTTTACTGACAGCAGTTTGATTTCAGTATAAAAACGTGAAATTTAGAGCTAATGCCAGTAGCATCTGTGCCCATGTTTAATGCTGGAGAAAATGTACAAAACTTTAAAATGTGGATCTTTATCCATTATTTATTCCAGACTGGGTGGAAAAAGGCAAAAAATGCCATCAGCATTTACAAATGTGCCTCTGGGAAAGAAGTGTTGCATTTCCATTTAAATCTTCACCAAAACAACAACAACAAAAAAACACATCAGTGGCAAAAAACGACGGAGGATTTTTTATTTTATTTATTTATTTTTTTGCCTTTTGTGATTTTAGGTTTCCAACTAATCTGTCCAAGATTGAGGCTAAAGCAACAGGAGCCAGTGTGAAGTTGGAAACATGTTTATGTAAATTTATGGAAATGAGTGATTGCTTCTTTCATACTTCCTCAGTAATGACTGTAAAATGAGCCAAGCAGTGGGATTTCCTCAACGTCCTCCTCCCCACTGACCATCTGACACAATACTACAACCAACTGTGAGCGCAACACAGCGGGCCATCAGTAAGTCAGTCATTCATTAAGAGAAATGTGTACCATGTCCTTTATTGAGTTATTCAAATTCACACATCTGTAATAAAACAGTCTTTCTGGGGCACTAAATGTGTGAAATGTATTTTTATGAAACATCCAATATGATTCAATGTGATTCATGAGAACCAAGTGTTTATTATTTAATCACATTCAATTCCTTAACACATTTACATTTATAATCATATGGACATGGTTCCTTACATCCTGGACTTATGTTGTATTGTAACACACAGAAGAAATCTTGTGGAAAGTGAAACATGAGGGAATTGCATGATGATTCATCCGACATATGAGGCACGAATCTGCACATGTTGAGTTTTCAAGGCATAGAACACGTCTTCAGTTCGGAATGACTGGAGTAACGAGATGAATATCTATTCCCAAATCTAATTATTATTGACCTTTAGAACAAAGAGGTTATTAGAGGTCAGGATATACACTCTCTCATTAGTTGCTCTGAATCCCAGGATTGGTTTGTCGGAGTCCAAGCTGGCCACCTGTTGCTTAGCAACCTGTCCTACCTGACGGCCCTGCTTCCTGTTGAAGAGGACGGTTTCCACTGGGGACGGCTGCCGGTAGATGAATACACGACGGAGGCACTCACACAGTGAAGCGTAGGAGAAGTCTGGAGCACAGGTTGCAAACTTTTTATCCCGTTTGGATGCCTGGACGTAGCCTATGGAAATCAGAGACACGCACAGAGAATCTATAAACCGTATTTTATGTATTCAGCCTGTGTTTTCTGACATCTGTCGATCAATGGCCAGTATTCGATTTTTTCTTCTGATGATCCCTATCCAACACATTATTAAAACCACAAGGTCGTGTTACTGTTGTGGATGATCGATGTAGTTACTCACTTTGAAACTCATCTAGGTTGTAGACTGCTTATAGGCTCTGTAGGACGTACCTGTACCTTAGGAGTCAGTCAGTCAGCATGATAATTAAAAGTGATTGAATTGAGCTGGTTAAAGGAAAAGTGGCAACTTTTTTTCCACTTGTTTTCACTGTGATCTCTCTTTCACCTGCTACCTGTAGGCATTTAGTTTTTAATTTTTTACCTGTGCCTGCACCCACAATTTAATACATGTTTCAACCTGTTACAAATGATTTTGCAGGTTAATTTGACCCTGACTATAAACACAAAATCTACAGTAATGCACAAGAAGAAGTAGACTTTAAGCAGAGCTTAAAGTTATTAACTTAGCTAAATTAAAGTAAAATAGTTGCGTAGCTGAACACAGGTTTGTTACACAGATAATAAATGCTGGGGTTTAGAAACAAGTCTTCTGTCAGTCAGTCTTTTGTTTAATGACTACAGCCTGAAGACTCTGTTGCTCAAGAGAGTTTTGTCAGGTAATAGGCAAATAGTGGCTTTAGTGCTGCAGGGTTATGGGACAGCTACAGTGATTTTATTACCAGGCAAATGGTCTGAGGCAGCATCCACGAATAAGATGAGGACTGTAACCGACTGCCACTTGTTTGCACGTCTTTTCTTTACGATGGTCTTGTGAGGGTGGGTCCTCTTTTGTGAAACAGAGTAAAAGCTTTGCACCAGAGAACACTGGTGATGTTTTCTCTTCAAGCTCCATGTATTAAATCCCAAGATGACTCATCAAGCATCAATCTCCTGAGAACTAGCAGCTCTCACATTAACATAGAATTTCCATGACAGTAGTTGCAGTCTTGTTACAACCTGCTAAAACGACATGGCTGTTCAGTTTTTTGTACCATTTTCACAGTACTTTAAAATTTTGTAAAACCGTTTGCCGTAAGTGGCCTGCACACGAGAAGCACACGTTTCCTGAAAACAGGTCTGTGGTCACTTCACACAAGATGGAAATAGAGAGAAGACCTTATCTGACCAAAAACCACGTCAGTCCTGAAAAACACATTTTCTTCTATTCTTAAAATCTCATTAGCCACTTCCTGTGTGCTGAGATTTCCCATCTGACACCGGAGTGTTTCAATAACAGAGGGAGGGCGTTTTTCCCTACTGCAGGTCAACTTTGTCATTAAGCCTAACAAGCTGTAATTCAATGTGTTTTCCTAGTACTAAGTCTTGACCTTATACAAGTGTTATACAAGTTCTACTCTCTCAAAAAATAATATATGATCATCTTATATATAGTTTATATATAAATGAGCCCAATGCTTGTTGAATATGTTTTTGTGTGAGAATACATTAAATAAACCATATAAAGGGGTCAAAGGATTTATAATAATTCTTTCTGTACCTGAACAAACTTGATTTTCAGCCCAGTTTCCTAATTAATGAAAATACCACAAGTATCTACTAACAATCTCAAACTGGACGATGTATCCAAACAGAAACAGGAAGATGAAACTCATACTCATACGTAGGTAAATTAAATATTATTAAAACAGGTGTGGCTCTGAAACTGAATACACTGGCTGATGGCTGGATTATTTCATTTCAGCCCTGGAGTTTAATTAACTCATCAGTCTAAGCATATCAGTCAGTGACTAAGCCAAGAGGCACAAAACAATCCAGTTATCGCCCAGTTTAATTATGAAGACCAATTTGAATTGGTGATATGCCACGCACAGGAGAGATCTATTATTGATTAGCTTTTAAAACAATTTTCATATATTTCTTTTTGCTCCATGTACCGCTACAAGCTGAGCCGCTAAACTTACTCATGTCATTAGCTGCAGTTTTATTGCAGCCATTTAAAATGTTCTGTCATTCATCAACTGCAGCACTAGAGGCAGCCTGACAGCAGACGTAAACAACGTTAATAGCAGCAAGAATGAATTATTCAGCTTAAATTGTCTTGCGTCATGAAGGATGGAAATTAAGAGGATTGTTGTTTCGGTTGTAGGTGTTGTGCCAGCACACACACAAAGACACACACATGTGCAGTAAGCACAGAGGTGATGTGATGCACACTTCTGTCAACAGCAGAAGTCTCGTCAAGAGCTGTCTACCCGTGAGACTCAAGTTTAATAGTTATCTTACAGCCATAAAATGTGTATTTTATTTTAAACATGAAGGATAAAATGTCCCAGGTGGCTCTATTTGTTGTGTGCTGTCTGCTGAAGTGCTCAAGCTGCTTGTAGATTAAGTGGCAGCATTGTTAAAGAGCTGAGCTCACTCTATAGTGGAGGTGAAGATGCCAAGTAACGCAGCAAAGGGAGCAGTAGAAGAAAGTGGGAACAAACAACGCTGGAGCTCTATGTTTAAGCATAAAGCAGGTTTTCTACCAAAGAAGTAGCATCTTCATTAGACTACTACACTCATCTGTAACTGGGTACACACTGCTTACTTTTAGTAAGTTGATTTTTTAAATTTCAAACCAAAGGAAACGTGATTTCCCTGGATAAATTTCTCCCAGAGACCAATTTATATGAACTGTAAATGGGTGATTAGGTTTATCGCGAACTTTGTACAAGTGTCCAGATGCATGACAGAGATTTCAGACACTGGGAGAGTAACAAGAGTGGCTCGATGAAAGGAAAAAAATAGCTCCATCAAAAGAAACTAATACAAAGTGTCCTTTAGAAGTCTAAAGAAGTTCATTTCCATCACTTAACATTTCCATATCAAATTTTGTCTTCTTTTCATGCTGTGAAGAAGAAGATCAATCACTCTGCTCTGGCTGACTGAAACTATAAAAAGTAAGGAAGCAGTGTCTTCTCTCTACAGTTCAACTAAGCAAGACGTGCTTCCGTATTAATCTGAATACTGACAGCATCTAAATGTGTTGTCTGATTACCTGCGACACCTAGTTTCTAACCTGTGCATGAATAATATAATATAGAAATATTATATTACATTACATCATATTATATTATATCTAATGTTTATGTACATTGCACCTACAGTATTTTCAATAGTTAATCAATCCCCTGGGGTTTGAGTTACAATGTTTACATATGTAAACGTTGGTGAAAACAGTCAAAACAAAGGTTTTTCTGTTGATTTATGAAGTAATGAAACCATTTCACATATTTGTTAGAGTCTAAGGACAGAAACGGTTTATCTGCAACAGAAAGTATGTGTGATACTGTTAGTTTTCTGCTTGGCTCACAGGTTTCTTTGAGATATACTGTTCCAAACACCACATTTAAAGCTTCCAGGATTCCCTTGATTCACAGCATTTGACTTGAAGCTCTTACCCAAGGCGTTAAATGTGGCGATATGTTCCCACATGTTACTGGGTTGGTCGGGACGAGGCTGCCACACCAGAGCATCCACATCATGTCGGAGGCAGAGGCAAGGCATTTCAGACGGGTTGACGTCAACCGTGAACAGGTACTGATGACTGCTGAGATTCACCTGGACAGACAGACACAAGAATAGACAAAGGTGTGAATTAAAGTTGGTTCCTTTTTTAGATTCTGTCAGTCATCCTTTTTGATAATTAACGTCTATGCTCTGAGTGTATTCCTCTGTGATGCATACATATGAGAGTGAATGTAGGGACTCGGGAATGATCTAGCATCAGGTTGGGGATAGGTGCTAAGGATGGAGACAGTGATGGACTCCTTATCTTCCCTGAGGACAAAACCTGTGATGTTCAAGGGCTGATTTTCTTTGCACTTCAAGCCAAGGCCTATTAACTGATTGATGAGAACAGGACCTAAAATTAAACAATGAAGTGTAAGATTTGCTCTAATAAGGACAGGTGGGGGATGACTTCTGGGATTTTCAATAACACACAATCATTTTTTTATGTAGTTTGGATTAAATATTTAGTGTTTAAAAAATTTGACTGTAGTGGACTGAAAGCGCATCCTCAAATAATGCCACAAATAGACGGGTTATTGTTTGCCTTGCCTTTTTATAACTGAACATATCTACTGCGAAAAATAGGTTAACCGTGAACATGAACTACAGGACCAGGGTCCTGGTAACTCTTGACCACATGTTGAAGTGTCCCTGGACAACAAACTGAACTCCAAACCCTTGTTGCTTTAAATGCAGCTGTATGTCCACACACTGTAAAATATAGCTTGATGTTTCAACTTGAAAGTATAAGACGAAGAGCTGCCTTAAAATTTAAAGTCAACAATTGCAATTTGTTCTTTTAAAACAACTAAATGTTATCTTGTGTAAACTTTAGTTGATTTTGATTTTCTAGCTTATTGAACTGAAGTTAGGTTCTTGTTTGAACTTATAAATCTATTTCAGCTTCATTAGAATGCTCGTTTGTGTAAACTAAAACAACATATTAATTAATTTGAAGTTAGCTATGCAGCTAACATGACCGAATGGCTTCTTAGAGCCAAAATGTGCCCAAGTTGGTACAAAACAATCACATCAAGATGCCCATTGAAATTTCAATAAATTGTAAGTGCATGGTGGCAGGGACTGAGTCCATCACCAACCTTTATCATGGTTCATATAGTTTTTACTAGTTTGAAAATCAAGATTCAAGATTCAAAACACTTTATTAATCCCAGAGGGAAATGTATGTGTGTGTGTGTGTGTGTGTGTGCATGTGTGTGTGTGCGTGTGTGTGTGTGTG
>OMLM01008911.1:31693-45648 GCA_900302695.1 Helostoma temminkii | reverse complement strand
CTTTTGTGTGATGTTGACTGGCTCCTGCAGTCACACCTGTCCTGGTGCCAACACCAAAGAAAAGACAAGTTTCACACTGCGTTTGCATCTTCACCCACTGAAATCAATCATGTTAGGCCAGCAGATATCCATAACTAGCCATCCGTTTTGAGCTAACTACGCTCTCTCACATGTGCTGCAAGTGCTAGTTTGATACCATTTATTTGAATGATTGATATGGACCTATGGAATATATTTGTTTAGATAGTACATGCATTTTTTCCCTAAAGAAGTAACTGCTTGCAAAATACTTTTCCACTCATCTTACTTTGTGTGGATGTGAGAGTAACTCCATTTTGAAATGGAATCACAGTGGGTTTATAACTTGTTTTACGGAGTGTACAGTATATATGATTTCATCAGATACAGTCAACAGAAACAAAACTACATAACAGCTACCTGTCTGACTCAGATAATTTATTTAATGAATGGAAGCCTTATAGTCCCACGGTGGGGAAATTTGCATTATGGACAGGGGTTTCGATTTTTCGGGTCTTGTCCAAGGACACCTCAGCATGTAGCCACAGGAGGACCGGGAAGCAAACCTACAAACTCTCACGTTAAAAGAAAACTGCCCTACCAATTGAGCTACATGCCGCCAAACAAGTGCCACTGGATTTGGCTTGCGTGCGAGTAACACTGTAAAACAGTAACACTGCAAACTATTTATCCCATATCGAAATCAGCTCCTCTGCTTAGTGTTTTTGGTTCACATTAACTCTCTCTTATGAGTAACTACTAGAAATGTTTCTTTGTCATGATTTATCTTTTAATGTTTGTTTGCAGTTACTGTAAAATCATATGTAAAATGAGTTCACAATAAGTATATTCTCTTTTAATCTTCTTTTTTCAACTTGAGTTTCACTTCTGTGTAGCCCCCAAACATTTAATGTTTTTTTTCAAAGGGCTGAATTTCTCAACAAAAGAAATCCAATAAATGTTGGATTTTTATAATTGTATTTCACAGAAGTAAGATTTTTGACCTTCTCTCCTAAGCTCTGTACACTAATTTAACTTAACAAAGCCAGAACACTATAGATTTCTGCAGAAGAGGATGTTTTGTAATATAAGTAATCATATGAGACTTTTCAAAATCTTTTCAAATAACAGTCTTGACCTCTATAGTGAAAGCCTGCAGTAAATACAGTAACCAGATGCTGAGATAAACTCCACTATAAAAGGTGTTATAGATAAGTCCGGCGGATGTGACTCACAGCCTCCCTCTGGGGAACACACATAAAAAACATTCTTCATCTTTTCAACTGGGATTGAAACCAAAGAGAAGCACACTCAAAAGGTGCCAAATTAATAGGAGGTACCACAATTTTAAGCCAATATGGTTTTTTTTAAAAAAAAAAGGTCAGCATATATCCTGGTGGGCCGGCGAGTGACTGAAGCATTAAGGTGGATAAAGTGAGGGTTGCAAGTGAAGAATAGAAAGGTACGGCACCCTGGATGAGATACAGATAAACACAAGCACACGTCCAGACAAATAAACACACCTGTATACACTCACATGTTCGCACATGGAACAAACAAACCCAGTGACCCTTTAAAAGGCCAACGATACAGCTACGATTACAATCCACCTTACACCGAGAAAGCAGCAGCTTGGTTGGATGTGCTATTTGCAGAGTAAATGGAGAGCCACATTAAAGGGCTTTTATTTACAACAAGCCTTGCATCACAGCCTGCAGAAACACTGTACCTGAAATTCAGTCATTATTAGCCTTTCATTACATAATGAAAGGTTCCTTTTTGACTGTTGTGGGAGTTTGTGGTGGAGAATACACACAAAAAATTGTGTATATGAAACAGGGAACTGAAAAGAGTGCATCAGATCCGGACACAAAGTGAGAATTGAATAGAGCTTTTAGAAACTGCTATATATGCTTTGCTAAAGGAAAAGCAGTCACTTATGCTTGTTCAGTATTACCAAATTACTGGGGTAAGGTTGTCACAGATGCGTCTGGAAATATTTACGTCACAAAGTATTTTATTGCCTTTTTGTGCTGTTGCTAATTTTTAAAGCGAACAGACTGCGTATGTACAATAAACAGAACTGAAAGGAGCTGTTAATAAAATGTTTTCCCCATCAACCGTGAGACATTTTTTTTCCAACAAAAAAATCTTGCCTTGTGGTCAAAATAACCTACACCATTAGACCACAATGTCTGTTTTTCACCTTGGGCCAAATGATGATAAGAGAAGGACTCTTACATCCTGAATAGAGGAACAAGAAAAGATTCAAACAAGCTATTCAGTGATTAAATGATTGCAAATCTCATTCATTCATTTTCCCTGAGGCTAAAAACATATGTGACTCAACTCACATGGTAAAACTTGGGGACATGCTTTCTTTTATTCTGAATATCACAGCATTCTTGACAATCAACAACGACATTAAAAGTGAAAACAATAGTCTGGACAAAAGGCAAATCTGATGCGTCACTTCCTGATAGAACTGTTGGCCATTTGAGAACAGTTTCCTATTACAGTAAACCCAACAATGTGGAAATGGGAAGATTAACCGATTCGATGCTGGTGCATCGGTAGAGATGCCGTGAATCGATGCAATTTTGGAAAGAAACCGAAATTCATAGAATATTATATACTGATACAGTCCGATGCATTTATGTTACCGATTGTTTATAGATTTACTGAGAAATGTGACTGTGTGACCGTGTAGGCGTCTGCCATTCACCTCGCATCTCCTACCTGGTTCAGATTCATCCCCAGCTACTCCCCCCATCCAAGACTGGTGAACAAAGCATTACAAGATTTTCCACACACAGCCCCTCTAGTTTATACGTTTTCCTTTGTAAGCAGATATGACAGACCTCTTTATGAAGAGTTAATTTATTTTTTATTGCTAATAATATTTTTTTTAATTTTATTTCTACTGTCCTCACACAGTTCAGCACACTCACAAAGCAACACTAAAAGTGAAATTTGAGGCTCAATTTGAAAATACATAACCTCATTGCTTTTTCATTTACTATGCAAAGAAATTTAAACTTAAAGCTTAAAACAAAATGGTATGCAAGTATAGAAATCACCCACTCAATACAACCCATCCCCAATGCACCTTTATTATTCAAGGCATAAGGAAGGTGATACAAATTAACTGGTCTGCCTGTTCCTTCTTTCCTGGGCTTTTGGAGCTTTCTTGTGAAGTGGCAATGACTACACAAGTATGATAATTACAGGCAAGGCTGAATAAAAATGTGGACTTATGAAGCAGTGAGCACTGGGTAGCCAACAGTGTACCCAAGAGGAAAGAAGGACGGAATGGGTCGACAGAAATCATGACAGAAATGTTACTCCGAATTGAAGGATTGGCGAATCAAAGTGTTTACCAGTGAAGAAGTGAGGTGTTACTCACCACCTGAGTGGGCTTGAGTGATTCTCCGTCAAAATGTGTGAGGCTGGAGCTATCCTCTGGGAACCCATCACAATCCTCCAGCTCCTGAGAGTTACAAGGGGGCTTCTCTCTGTCAGGGTTACCATTCTGGATAAAAAGGAAAAATATGAAACAAGACAGAGGCTACTGTTACACTTGTTTTGCATTTATTAACATGTAAAAGGCTTGATTTGCACTGAGAGTGTCAAGTGGACCCAGATGATACTAATGAAGGGTGAGGGTGAAGAGACGAAGCGGCTAAAAATACTGTTGAACATAAGACTGAGAGCAACTCTGGGGATGAGTGTGATGATGTGTACAAGACGCTGGGAAGAAACGGACACAGAGCAGCTGAAGAGGAAAGTGATGGAGGTGAGAGGCCACAGAGTAGGGAGAGATGCGTGGACCCTGATGAGAAATATGTGGGAGGCCTTGAGAAAACCTCCTGAGAAAACAAATTCAACACTAAGCTGTGCTTCATGCAAGTTTGATGGTATAGTAATATGTTCAAACACATCCTGCTGGCTGATTTAACACCACACTGATTCAACCAGCTGTTGTTTAATTTAGGTTATCTAACTGGAGCACTGTTGAACATCAGTCAGCGTATTTACATGCACCTAAAGATTGAGTACATAACTTTTTACAAATAGTTGTTTACTAGAAATTTGATTCTGAACACGTCCTAATGCCAGGTGCTGTCGAAGGCTCCTTTTACACCTATTCAATGAACAGCAGAGAAGCAGAGAAGTTCAACCTTCTAACCAGAGAATTTAATTTATATCTGCTTGATTAGGAAGTTTTGAAATACTTAATTATTCTAATTTGATAAGAAGAAGAAGAAGAAGCGAGGGCTGTGTGGAGCAGAGTGGATGGATTTAAAGCCTCATGCTAGTACTAGCTTGTTATACACCTGGTTAGTTCAAATTAACATGCAGCAGCTGAGTAATCTGATTTATCCTCCTCCTTACTTCCTGACTTTTTCTTGTGAATTTTTACTGTGTGTCTGTGTTGGAGTAGAGTGGTGGACTGATTAGAGCTCATTTTCATAGCGCAAACTGTCTGAATTGAAGCAATACGCTGAAATAAAAGAAGACTTATTAAGACATCTACGAGCCACTTTATGTAAGATTCAGGTTTAGTTGACGTGTTTTAAATATAAGGAGACATTGCTCCATTTAATGATCTCTGCTTTGATCCAGCCTCTCCACTCTGCTACAGTCCCTGCCTGCATTCTTCTGTCATACACTCTGCAAGAGCTGATTAAAAAGCTGGTAATTAGCATTCTCCATCAGAAATCTATCTAGGAAATAGATTTTCTCTAATCCCCTACCCTGACTGCAGTAGCCAGGTTTCATGTTTATATGACAGCTAAAAAAATCAATTACTGGACAATGATGACTATAAACACAACCAGCACCAGTTCTGTATGGTAGTATTACATTTACATTACTGGTGCTTAAATGTAATGGATCATTTTATGTTCCAACAATTTGTCACTTTAGCACACCAGAGTACGATTTATATTGGTACTGCAATATAAAGTGTATGAATTGCAGATGCTATCCATGTCACACTCCTGA
Source organism: Helostoma temminkii (assembly GCA_900302695.1). Classification (NCBI taxonomy): domain Eukaryota; kingdom Metazoa; phylum Chordata; class Actinopteri; order Anabantiformes; family Helostomatidae; genus Helostoma; species Helostoma temminkii. Next base: position 40,623 of record OMLM01008911.1, on the reverse strand, counting down.
CTTCACAATTCACAAAGGTCCAATTATTCATTAACTCAAATTTCACAGTTAATGTAAAGTTTTTTACTAGTAGTTAACATCCATCAAATCATCAAATGATTTTCCTCTTTTCTGTGAAACCAAAACATAGGTTTCTCCACTATTTACCATGATGGGTGTGTTGTGTTAAATCAAAGCTAATAAGCAGAAAGCCCCATAAATCAATGAGCTAATTCTTGTTTTTCAGCACAATGATCAAAACAAAATATTAGATTTGCAAAAAAACCATATATATAGACTTATGTTGTAATAGACGGGTTTTACACAAGAGGGCATTTGCACAAAAATATATTGTTTTAATTTAGAAATTACCATTTTATTCATGCATAGCCTCGACCAGAGCAGAATTTTGCTTTTCTAGAACTGAGACTGTTTTATCAGAATATTTATTAATGACTATAAGGGTAAAAGAGACTAGTTGTAACCATGTTATCACTGACTCAGCCTCACCAGGTCTTCAGAGGTGAGGTGTGTCAGTCTCTCATGAATGAGGGCGGCTTGTTCATCGCTCATCACGTACTCTCCTCTCCTGTCACCCATCACCAGTTCCGGCCACACGGGCCCCTCACTGCGTTTCTGCAGAGTCACCTCCAGGCTGAGGACACATTCACAGATCACACATATTCAATTAAATACATTCTGCATGTGCAATTTCAGAATTCACAATTTCAGAGATTTCACGAGAGCCTGATTTTTATGAACTACAGAGGAAATGGTGTAGTTAGAATAAGAATGATGCAATCAGCTAGTAAGCATCCAATCAGGAGCAGTCTAGTGGGATAAAATGCAGTGTTGATGAGAAGGGCCAGAGGAGAACTTGAAGAGTTATTCAGCCTGGAGCTGATCTAGTTTTGACACAAATTATGGTCCTTAGTATCAAGTTTTCATCAGAGAAAATCAAGAAAAAATATTTTAAACCTTCATAATCACACAAAGTAGCAATAGTTTTATCTGAGATGTACAGTCCATAAACGTTAATGAGTCAAATTTCTGTTTCTAAAGTATGTAATGTTTACTGAAATTTAGAGTATATTCATGATTCATGCTGGTTCAGCTTGAGTTTACAGAAAAATGCACTCATGGAAATTGACTAAAGCTGGGTTTGTTAGGATTAGTTGGGGATGATGGTTTAGGTTTAGGGGAAAGTGTCCCCGTCCAACAAGCCACTGTGTGGCTGGCAATTTTTAATAATTAGAATTTTGTAACATTGCCTGGGAGCAAGGTAAACTGAATATTTACAAAACAGACCAAATAAGACTGTAAAATCAGCAGGATATAATTCAGTTTTTCAAATCATTTACCAAATAATTCATTAGAAAATAAAATTGCAGGATGAGGAAAGTAAATCAAATAATTTCCCAAATTTGTTTCATTAATGGCATTGCAGTTTTTGAGTTGGATTTTTTTTTTTTATTTGAAAGGCTGTCACATTAGAATTCAACAGAAGTTCTTTTATTTTTTGCTGCTAATAAGTATAATCTCAGATCAGGCGCTACACACAGCAAAGCAGCTGTGGAGCCTGCATATTGTTGTTCAGTCTTTCTACACATGACATCTCAAACACTTGCTGTGGTGGAGGGCGCAGCACGAATTCAATACAATGATACATGAGCCTGTTCACTAAAATATGGTAATGAAGCTCAGTCTTTGTGGATTCAAATAAAAATACGAATAAATCAGAATAAAATTAGAATAACACATATTTTCCTGTTCATGTTCATGATACTAACACTATCATGTACTCTTCAATGCTGAACAGTGAAAGGCAGCACACAGACTTAACTGCATCACACTATCAGCATCACATGTGAAAACTACTAGAAGTATGCAAGCTGAAATGTGACAAACATGCTAGTGACAACAGAGTTCAGACAATTACAAAAATGTATTAATAATAACATTTACTGTATCATTTAGCCTTTTAGAAATGGACTGCAATCAATTTTATACACGTTTTATGAAATTTTACTTTGTGGTTTCTACTCTCTTTCATTGTCTTGTTTTCTCTTCTTCTGTTTCTGGCGATGATAATAAAACGATGTGTACACCGTAGGTGTATACATCACCCAAGCAGGTGAGTATTACTCACAGTAAGTATTCTTGATGGATGAGCATAGATAAGCAAAAATAATAGAAAATAAATGAGAATTACCACATTACCACAACCAGTCGCGTTGCAGTTAAATGGATGTTTGTCCAGATTTATATTTTAATAAGTTCATGCACGACTCCAAATGTTTGTGCCAGATGTAATGAAATTCCCTCCAGCATTAATAAGATGTAGCAGTCACAATAATGGGACATACAGTACATGAGGTCACAGACACCTTGACTTATAACCCATGTCTGCAAAATTCTAACCAATTTTAACCAAATTCTAAGTTTGTGACAAATTTGAATACATTCCCTTGCAGCATTCCTGAGTTATTGCATTCACGAGTACAGAAGAAAAGAGAGAAAAGTCTGGTGATGATCGTTTCTGATGCCGAGGCAGAAAAATAAATAAATCTTTCAAGATACACACTTAAGTCCACCTCAAAGTTTCTCATACAAACCACATTATTTTTAGATTCTTTCTTCTACAGAAATACACAAAACACGAAAACAAACATGGGTGTATTCTTTATCCCTCACACACACTCGTGCACGCGAGCATGCATGCACATACTTTTAAATGTCTCAATGACGGTTAGAAAACTGCGGAAGCCGGGAACGGCCATGGATGCAATATTTTTTTCTGCCGTTTGCAGGAGATAACAAGTCTCAGCTCAGTCTCCTTCCTGCTAAAAATATCACATCTGTGGCCTTTTCAGCTTCCGTAGAAAACTAACAGCCTGCGTAATATGTTTTTACACTGATAGAGATGCAGATGACAGATCTTAAAGTGGGGGATATGACTCAACCCATACTGTCTATTAGATCCATTGCTTATGAAAGATATTCAGCACCTGTGCCTATTTTGTTTGCTGTATTGTTTTGAAACACTGAATCTGACACTTTAAAAACAAAAGAGCTGATCCGCTGATTCACGACCAGAGCAAGGTTGGATTTTCAAATGCAGATCTACATTATACTGCGGTAACCACATGTTTTAGAAATGTTACTCACTTCATCTGCCAGATGAACTAGATCTGTTAGGAGAGTGGGTCGTGTTGTTTTCTTGGACAGTGAAAACATTAAGCAGCAGAGGAGATGGTAATACTCCTTTAGATGACTCTTCTTCTCTCGATGGAAATATCCGTCTCGTTAGCTGCAAAATGCTGAACTGCCTTCAACTGACCTGGAATCAAATGTATTTGGCAGGACATACTCACCATTTCAGCTTGACGGTGTGAAAATCCAAACATCTGAGCTGAAATAATGGGGGATACAATGCTCAGCAGCTCTTAGCAAAACTGATTCAGAATTATTTGACAAAATAAGTTGTGCTTAATCACACCTCACACTCAGCAAGGACACTACAAATCAAACTGAAGAAGGAACCAAATGGTGTTATTAGGAGCATGTCTATTATTTCATAGACTTGACAGGGCGAATTTTACACCTGACACTCAATGTTCACACCATAAAAAATAGGAAATAAAACATTTTAGCACAGCACTGAGAGAGAGCACCAAATTTCTGCCTTTAGAAATGGCACATAGAGAGATTAACCAAGAAAACTGTGTGGATTTTAAACAAATCAGCTACTTCTATGACTCTGAACTTCATAAACTATATACAAATGATCATTTACCACCATCAATGAATCTGATGAAGTGCCTCATATAATCCTTTTACATAGTACTTTGCCTTAGGAATCGTTACATTGTCATAGATTAGAGGTGTGCTCCCTTGAAGGGCAAGCAGCCAGAACGCTGCATAACACTAAACAATAAGGTGAAACACTAAAGTTTCGTAAAGCCAAGTGGAGTAAACTCCAAGATAAAGTTTGGAGGGTTTACTTTTCATGCCGCCGTGACATATCAGCGATTTATCAGAAGTTTAATTCAGTGTTCCTCATACTTCCCAACTATAACACCAGTGATGATCAGCTGTTCTCATCAGTCTGAAAAAAATGCCTTCCCTTCAAATTTCCTGACCGTGCTTATTTAATGTATACGGTTTCTTGAAGTCTTCTATGCCTGGCTCATAAACTGAGTGCAGTTTTCCATAAGAGCAGCTACTGAACATACCAACATGGTGAACAGGGTCACAGTGACATGCTGTAAGGAGGCAATTCACGGGGTGATTTTGCTGCTCACTCTCAAAAAAAATCCTCACCACATACAGTATCTTTTGATTTTGTGTGGGAAAAAAATTAAAAAGCAATCATGAAAATATTCACCTTCTGGATTTCTCTCCCAAATCAAATTTATGACTGTACAAACGTGTCCACATTCAAATTACTAAAATCTTGGCATTTCAGAACAGCTTTCAATATCAAATCTAATATCGCCTGCTAAATAATGTTTCAGTGTGTTCTAAACGTTTAATATCTTGTACTTTCTTATTTTTCTTTCTCTGAAAGCATCAAGAAGCTGCTTTTAATACACTGAAGGTTGGGAGTCAACAACAGTTTTGAGAAGCGTTACAGCCCTAATAATTACTGTATTATTCAAAGGGCACAGCATATTACTGTTTCGATATAAGACACTATTGCTTCTTCTTGTTATTTATACTCTGTATTTTTTTCATTTTTATATTATTACTTGCATATTGTATTATTTATTTCATTATTTTGTACAGTGCTATTATTAATACTTTTATATATATTTTTTATTCCCTTGTGTATACTGTGTATAGTATGCTCAAGCATGTCGCGCAACACTTTCCTTCGGGATGAATAAAGTCATGTCTTATCCTAGATAAGACTTTATTTGAAACAAGTCTTTGTTTATTCTCCTGGGTGTTGACCTTCGGGAGAATAAACAAAGAAGACTTTAAATGGAAACCGTCTCAGAGGTCTGTGTTTTGCTGTGCACCTTATTCAGAAGCAGTATTAAAAAAAAAAAAAAAGCTGAAATGTTGCTGTCTATTTCCTGTGAGGTTTCCTGGGTTATTGTCATGTTTTCACACTAGCAAATTAGAAAAATTTCCCAATAACAACTTTGGCAAACCTTTTGTCATTTTTGATGATCCAGGCGCTGGCTTCAGGGTCTACAGACGCGTACAGCTGCCCCTCCAGCAAGGGGGAGAAACCCTGAACTCCAATGCTGATGTTGTCAGCCGTCAGCTTGAACTGCACCTCTTCTTTAGTGATACCTTCGGGCATGCGCACACACACAGTGATGTCCTCCACCGTCTGCTGCCAGAAGTAAATTGGATCTGCATTCAAATCAGAAAGAAATGGTGCTAAAGTTAATGACGGTTCTGTTCTAGGTGTTACAGAGTCATACATAAAACATCTAATACGGTGCAGGAATGAAAGGGAATAACTGCTGAATATTCAGTGACACTGCAGATGGGAGACTATTAAAATAAATGAATTATCATATTGCAAAAGAGGCCTCAGAAGACCAGGTTCACTGTGATGCTGTTAAGTCAATCCTCCTGCCAAATTAGACATTTTTAGCTGAAGTGCTATGCAGGAAAATCCACAAAGCCCGCTTGACTTTTTACAGATTTTATTGGGTGATGTGTTTACTGTTCAAGCTATTTTTCTCACGTGTATTTATTTATTATTTTTAGATAAGATTTACACACACCACTTACGAGAAATTACACAAGTGGCCAATTGATTAGTTGAAAAGTAATTTCTCCATAAAAATAATGACATTTCACGGGCTCCTCCTTCTCAAGTGTTGTTTAGTCTTTAAAGTAAGAAAATCATTTCAAAGATTAGTCAAAAAACAGAAATAATCATTCATTTGAACCATAGTCAGAGCAATCTTTCGCTTTAACATTTTAGATTTAGCAGTCATAGACACACAGATGCTCTGAACCTCAGAACATTAAAATAAATTGCAGTATTTTCACAGATATGATAAAAGTCACAGAGTGATGTCAACTAACATGTTCACAATGATTTTTGTAATAGGAATCAGATCACACAGGAACAACATGCACATTTCTGCTACTTTCATACCACTACAACCCACTTCTGAGGGAGATTTAATTAACTGCCAACTGAGAGGTTATGTGTTCAGTGCTGCTTTTCCTCTGTAATCTGTTAACACATTAAATTCGGAGCAACATTAGGCCACTCACCCAGGAATGTGTTGAAGATTCAAGCCACAGGCTGATTCAATAACTTTTTTAATAATGCTACAGTAAACAGGGCTACTGAAAAATGTGTGTGTGTGTGCAAATGTGTGAATTTACCACATACTGTACAGAGGTGTATACTGGGATTTCAGAGAGACATGATATGTATATAGACATGAATATTCCAGCAACACAGTGACATGTCTCTATCTGTATCCAGATCAATCTCCTATTCTCAATGTATGACACATCATGAAGAGGAGAATCAACCCCAGACAGACAACTGTAATTAAAAGGAAAGGTGATGTAACACGGTGACAAATATGACCGTCCACTTTTAAGTTTTGGCATCAGACTCTAAATTTGTTAACATATACAAAATACAGTAATTTTAAGTTGGTCAGTGACAACATTGAAAAACCTGAATTTTTGTCAGAGACACAAACAGTTTGTAAAAACAACAGTAAATTAGTCCAGGTAATGGCACTCGCACACGATGGCTGCATTTTCACTCCTTCTTAACGGGGAACAAATCTGTTCTCACCACTGCCCACATTGTTAAAAGGCCAACTTTCTGTTGACTCTGACTCAGCACCTCAGCTGGCTTGTTAGCATTTTGTGATCCTCCATCAAATTATTTTTTTGTAGTCAGTGACAACACCTGCACTGTGTGGTAGGCCATAATGAAACACAAAATAATTTGTTGCAGAGAGAGAAGGCTAGCGATAGAGAGAACAGGTGTACACCCTGAAAGCAGCGAAAGTCAAATACCTTGCTGTCCTTTTATTCCTTTTACATAACAATAAGCAGAAGCTTGATAAAATTATTTTATCTTGCAAGTACATGATATTTAATGAAACAAAAAACTATTTTACAGCTTTGTGCTCGAATCACATTTTTTAGAATGAGTCAGAGTTTGTCGGCAGATTGATAAAACTCCTTTGTTTGATAAAACTCCTTCCTTTCTTCCCCTTTTCATCTGTTTGTGACCAAAAAGGAGATTCATACATTCCTATTTTCTGAGTTATTTCTTCATGTTAGGCTTCCTCATCCCTGTAATGCAGCAGCCAGGCGTTTGTCAAGAGCAAAGTGCAGTGAACCCATCAGTCAACACTCCAGCTCATTTCACTACCGAAGATGGGGATAAGAAACTAATTCAGATATAGTACTTGGTATTTTCCAATATGCACCTGAGTGGGCTACAAAGACAAAGAATGGGATTATTTTGTGGCCCTGTACTACCTGTGATAGTTTTCTATTACAACAGCCACTTTCAGGGCTGGTCCGGAGCTAGTTCTTGATTTTTGAGTTCTTTGTGTTTCCACAGCCATTAAACCGGCTGTTGTCGCTTATGAGTTGTTTATCTTTTGATCCTTTGGAGTGGTGCATATTTATTAGGTGAAACTACACCAATAAAATGTATCATCATTAACAATGTAACTACAGTATGTCCAACAGAATAACACATCAGTTCCTGGGAACATTATACTGTAGAAAGAGCACTTTTACTTTAGATTTACATTTTATCCTTTCAATGATTTTGAATGCAGAGTTACTGCATCTAGTTTTTTTTTTCCACTTTTTTTTTTTCACTTTTTACTTGAAGATTGTTGCATTGCTATGTTATCTTAAATATACAGTGTGAACACTTCTTTCATCTCTGATTACTATTGTTTTGTTGTTTTTTTCCCCCCCTCACAGAAGACACAGAATACTAACCCTAATTCTTGAGTAAGTGTGGTGCTCTTCAAAATAAGAGTTTAAATGCAATAAACTGGAAATGAAATAACATTGGGGATTTGTGGATCCAGGTTTGGTACTGCAATTATGATAAAAAGTAACAAAAGAGATCTACAGCACATATTTAGATAAAAAGAAGCAAATTAAGAGGCCAAGCTAAATGTTCTGATTTATACACAAACAACTCTGTAGCAACTTTACAATATACAACACCTCTATTCAGAGAACTGTCATATACAACACTATGTGATTATTGGCAAAACCTGAGCGCTGAAACTGGTCCAATTATGACACTCCAAACCAACAGAGCTGCTCCATGTCTGGCAGGGATGTGAGGAACTGAGACATGTTCATTATCACCGTTTGTTGCCGGCTGAATCAACAAAGAAACTAATGAGGAGGAGAGAGGCGACTTGCCAAATCTTTCATTTTGTTTCCCAATATTCTTTCATCCCGTTCAATGCTCATTTCTTTCACGCTTCTCTGTTCAAACTTCTCTGAGGCAAACTGCTGCACAGATACATATTGTATGACACAGTACGACGTGCACTCACAGCACAGCAAACAGGAAACGTAGCTATCCAATCTTATAGGGTATCTATGGTCATCCTTTCTGGCATTTTTCCAACCACTTACGTGGACAGTTTCTTTATACTATATGTATATACATATATGCACCTTTCTCTGTCAGTGCAACACCGACAGAGAAACACAGTTACCTCCACCTCTCCTGCTCCCTACGCATTTCCTCTCTCATCACTTACAAGCCTCTTTGAAGATGCCTCCTCTCTTGACATCTAATCCACTTCTTCCTCTATAAAGGAGAAAGGCAGAGTGCTGATAAAAGGATTGGCTAAAAAGCTGCCATTATTATGCTTCCATACACACACACACACACACACACACACACACACACACACACACACACACACACACACACACACACACACACACACACACACACA
>OMLM01008911.1:0-31636 GCA_900302695.1 Helostoma temminkii | reverse complement strand
TTATATCTTCTGATATAAAAGCCAGCTGTTTGTTGGCTTGTTTAGAGGTTGTGAGTACGACAGTGAAACGCGTAATATGATAAAAACCAGTTGGATATGAATGTTCTGTGAATTTAAAGGAAAAGTTCCTGCAGTGTCAAAGACCAGTGTAGACCACTGATATGGTTATAGGGCATGTGAAACAACCTGCTGGAAGAATCATTCAAACAGAGCAACAGATCTACATTTTTGGGAAATTCACTTTGTATTTTCTTGTTAAATACACTCAACAAATTCAACCTTGTCTTATTAATTTTATTAATTATCTGCAACCTTTAAAGCTCACTAATTACTGCACAGAACTATTGTGTAATCCTTGGGTTGTAAAAGTGCTAAGGTAAAGATGTTAAACAATCATTTAGTTCACACTTTGTATATGGTTTTGTTTCTGTTGTTCAAATAATCAATTGAAAAACAAATAAATTTAGGCATTAAATGAAATATATAATAAAGAGAAACACACTTTGAGACAAAGACACTTTGATACACCACAGCTAGCAATGAGCCTACAACATATTTATGTAAACAGACCAAGATGTGAAAGTTAATACAGTCACACTGGGAATATTCTTAATTGGGTGTTTCTGTGAATACAACAAATGGTCACTTTGTGTTTTCAAGCCCAACCTCCTAAAGGTAAAGCGTGAACGAAGTGAATGTTGCTTGGCAGAAAATAATAATACATGCATCTGTATAATGAATCCTACCTAAAAATACTCTTATCGCAGACACGTCAATAAATTAGTGGTGTGGCGATTTCACATATTTCATGTTATTTATTTTGTTTCAGCTGTTTTCAAACAGGTTTCAGACCGTGATCTTAAAAGGAAAATTTAAAAAAAAGGTACAGTACTTTCTCACTCACAAAATGACCCTTGTTTAACCAAATATTTTAGTGTTTTCTCAGTCTGAAGCATAAGAACATAAATGACACTGGAATTTCTTCTAAACTAGGTCTGCCCTCTGAAGTAGGGTGTGAAAAATAAAAGAGGTGCTGAGGGAAAACCACATGCTGTGCTTTGAAAAATGTTTCAAATATCAACATTATCATAATATGCATGTGCACGCAGAGTACTGTATGTACAAGGGTTCTTCACGCAGATATGTGAAAGGAGACGACAGATTGATCTGGGTTCATTGTGTGTCAAGATATTATGAAGAGGGAGAGTGTGCTGGTGAATCTTTATAATGTAATAACCCATAATTATTGAAGGGTTTTTAAACTATCTACTTAAATGCCTGGAATTAAAATGGCATTAAATATCATATTTTATTTTATGTAATACATTGTTTGTAAACAAAAATTTCAAACTTTTGCTGACAAAAATTATTGTTACAAGATTACAAATTTCTTTTTATTATATTTTGGTTTTTGGGTCACAAATGTTTGTAATAAATCTTGTCACCATCAGCAATAGAAAGATGTTTTTGTGAAAAACCCAATATGTGCAACCTACCTTGCACACAAAGGCAGATGCACAAAGTTAAAAACTAGTTGGCTGAAATTTCTACAGCTCTTTTCAACTTGACCAGAGAACCAATTTTCTTCTTTTACACCCATTCATACACCAATATTCCCAGTAGAGCAAGTGTTTTGCCCAATGATAACCTGGATCACAGCCGTCCTGGTCAGGGCTGTGTTTTGTTGAAATTGTTGTGGAGATACTCTGCCCCCATATGAATATTACTTTACTATGCAAACCTGTTCAAAACGCTCTCAAATCCAACATGCTGAGTGAATATTATTATTTGGAGTTTTACACTGTTTTACACTGTCGCTGTTTCTAATAGAATAACAGGTAGCGTAATGATAACAGCGTTTTAAAGTGTCTTACCTGTCTTCTCTACCTCCATAGGTTCTGGGTCAGGCTGCTCCACAGGATGACCATCCACGTGTGTGAAGGCAAACGGTTTCTCCGAGGCCACCATCAGCCCCTTCCCCTGCGGCTCCACCGCTGCGTAATGAGGCACCGACTTCCCCCTGAGGACCCTCCTCTTCTTCACCTCATACTTCTTCTCCTGGCCTGCACGTAGACACCAAAGGTTACAGTGATAAAGGGGTAAAACAATTTTGTTTTCTATTGAACTCTTTACTGGACACCTCACTGCTTCAAAACATAACTGGTCAATCTGGGCAATCAGTTTTGAATGTAAGAGGAGATGTCACCTCATTATTCTTGGTTTGTTTATATTTTCAGAATTTATGAGTTAATAATAATATTCAGTTTTTGCTCACACTTTTTCAGAGATTTGTGCGGTAAATATCCACTAAAATCAGCTTTTGCTTGTTTTGACCATTGGATTAAAGTCAATTTAGAGAATTTTACAATTTTAGACGTTCACAGATTGGCATCAGCATTAATTTTTAACCCATTTAGTAGTCAATTATTAATGTCAGTTAAGTATAAGATATTTTTAACCACAAAACTTAAAAAAGTAAATGTAATACATTTTGTTAACATTACATTCAAATGTTGTTAATTTTGAAGTAAATCAGTTCTAGATAATTCTGTGTTCCTTCCGAAATAAGACATCCATTGTATTTTAGACGGCAACTGATATAGTATGTTCCTAATAGTATTGTTTTCCTCTGCTGAAGCGAGAAACACAAAGGGACCAGACACGTTTGAAGATGGTGTCGAGACAAATTAGACTTCTGCTAAACTGACAAGACGCAGGACAACCCAGTGGACACAGTATCTGGACAGTACATTGTCAGGTCTATAACCTACTACCATCAGCAAAAGCAGAACCAATAGTGCCCCCGGAAAACTCAATATAAGTATAAGAAGAAATTCTTGAAAAGATCACAGATAAGAGCATTTAATACTACACAGGGGTATATTGAGACTACTGATACTGGTAATAGTCCTCATCAAAACAAAACTCATCTTGAGACTCAAACCCCTCTGCAGCAATATTCAAACCCTGCTCACTAATTAAAAGGCAAAACTAAATATAGAGTAGACAGTAGAGCAGATAATATAGAGTAGACATTGATAATTACCATCAGCGTGTGTTGATTTAGTCAATCACTGAGTCACTAAATAAAAGAACAAAAGACGACACTGGACAGCTCAGATATCAAAGGACTGAAAAACAGACCCTCAAAAGGACAGTGTTTACTTTTAATTTCATGTGGGGCATAATAATTAACCTCAATTATGTGGGCTATCACATATCATTCCTAGTATGGTTTAATTAATAAGGATTTCTCTTGTCTAATGGAAACAAGTACTGTAAAAATGCATGTGAACAAATAATCAGCTTGAAATTTGGATCCTAATTCAGGCCTAATTATGTATGTCCTTTCTCACTTCATGCTCACTTACTGAAATTACACTGGGTCAGTGCACCACCCACCATGCTCTGCTGTGTTGGCGACTGTGATCCACTCAAGAGAGACTGAGTATCCACTTCCTTTGGTTTCCTCTGGGTCCTTCTGGACACGGAGCAGCAGAACCTCCATGTTGTGGACTCCAGCCTGGACATGAGAGATGCTGTGGAGGATGATGAAAGGCTCCCCCATGTCTTCACTGAACAGTGGCTACAAGCACAGAAGCAACAACTGATTTTACCATTTCAAGAGGATAAATTTGACAGTGAGCACCCTGTGCTCTCGCACTAGTTAACTTCATGTCCTCTTTTATCACATCCATCTATCTCCTCTTTGACCTCTTTGGCCTCTCGCCTGGCATATCCATCTCCAACATCCTCCTACCAATATAACCACTATCCCTCCTCTGCACATGTCCAAACTATCTCAGTCTGGCCTCTCTGAGTTTGTTCCTATTACAGCCAACCTGAGCTGTCCCTGATGCGCTCGTTCCTAATTCTGTCCGTCCTCATTACTCCTCAAGAGAACCTCAACATCTTCATCCCTGCTACCTCCACCTCTGCCTCTTTTCTATGAATCAATTTGTATCATTCATTATTTCAGTCATTTATCAAGCAAAAATAACAAACATTCACTGTTTCACCACTTTAATTTTTCCTTCCATCTGTATAGTACATTGAATACCTTTCACTCCAGAAAATCATGATGGGAATCTGCAGAAATATTGGACGCATAACATAATGAAAATATGATTAGCTGTAGTTCCTAAACTATGACAAAATGTTCTACCTTAAAAGACACTTTAAGAGAAGCACATGTAGTTCTCTGGAAACTTTATTTTTAGGATTTTTTAAATGTAAGCTTAATTCCTTTAACAGTGAATAATAAATAAGCCCAACTGTCCAGTCTAAGAGGGTTGAAAATAACAGAATATCCCAGACACAAAACTGCAACAGTGTTGTCAGGAGCAGAGTAGTGTTGTATGCCATTCTATCATACAGTAACTCTTCAGCAGTGTGTGTCAAACCTGTCACATTTTGGTTAACGAATAAATATTTGCCGACATATCCCTCCCTGACAATCTGAAATCAAATCGTTTCCAGCGTTCGTGTGACAGCTGAGTGGGTGGTGCTGCTCCATCTTCTCATGAATATAAAAAGTGCACTTGAATATAGCTTTACTCTTCAGTGGAAAAAATATTACAACACTCATGGTTATAAAGTTTAAAAAAAAGCAAGCAAGTTAACAAAGCTCTAAAGAAATTTAAACCAAGGCCACAGCATTAAATGTTAACCTCAAGTGGCTTTAAATGGTGTTTAGAAAGTAGATATTTTACTTCATTCCATGAACAAAATGCTGAATTATTATTAGCTCTACATTGCTTCTTCATTCGTAGTGTCTCTACAATGCACACGACACACTGAAGGACGCAATACAGTTTGATAGGAAGTTACTGACTCCAGAGCCTAAAATCTTTATTACAAATTCCGCTCTTGAACTTTACTTTAAGAATTGCATCAAGTGTGCTCATTCACTGAGTGAACTCTCATTTGCTGCATGCAGTTAATAAGATAAAGTGCACAAAGGCTCATCTCATCAAAGATTATACCACATGCCAATTTCCAAAGGCCAACTATTCTTTTTAAACATGGACAGTGGTTCTGAAGCTTAAATTAGCATAACAGTTCAGTTTCTGTGATGAATAATAGGACCTAAAGCATACGGGCTACACAGGACTCTTGGTTGGTTGTTTTGTTAAATTCTATTACATTTAAACCTTTAAACCTTCAAATGTCTCTTTTTAAAATACATTCACAAAAACGTTACGTCACATGTTTCATGAAGCAGATAGAAGTCCATTTTATTAATTCCACACTGACACACTGAGACAAGTGTGACGCACCTCACCCCTGGAACCTCTGGATGATTTTCCACAGACATGCAATATGTTTTAATTCATTTAAAAGTCATTGAACTTTTTACTTTCTGACAGGGTAAATTAATAAAATCGAACATAAAAAAGTTCAGCCAGCATGAAAACTATTTTTGTCCAGTTACAGTTACTTTCTGCTGTCAATCAGCCTGGGTTATAAAGTTTGTTCGGCCGCTGTGTCTCTGCCCTGCTAATCGTCTTAACATTGTTCTAATGACAGTGACACTGATCACAGGTCAGAATCAGTGGGGCTTGTTTTCATTCTTCACATAAACCAGAGTAAAATTTGTATGTGACTACTTTTATTTGCGGATTAATACACAATGAGTGAGGATTTGAGGAAGCTAGACTATGTATATGAGACTGATAAAAAGAAACATGTTCATTTTAGTAAATGAGAAGTGCAGCTGTGATGCGTCTTTAACAATTCTGGACAACAACAGAGCTCTAGGAACATAAGATTGAGCTACATCAGGCAGTACTTCCTAATGGATTCAAAGCATTGGTCAACCAACCAAATCACTGGTAGGTTTCAGGCCTTTTGTTGCAACTGTAACTAGACCATCAGACTTTTTTTCTTTAACTAGTTCCCACCACTTAGGAGTTTTAGAAATGAGGCACACACAAAGGCTTTGCCAGCAGTTGTCACAGCGTCTTGTTAATAACTAAAACTGCCTGTGTGACAGTGTTACAGTGTTTTTTTAACACTGGCCTCTTTGTTTAGTGAAGGCTGCCACGTCTGTACAGAGATGTGTGTGGATGCATCGAAGTGGTGGTACCGTGACATGAGCGGCTTCACAGAAGCAGATTTCATCCAAATTTTCAGGACGTCAACACCTTTGATTACATTTGCCACAAGACGCTCATGCCAAGACAGTCATCTCAGTTGAAAAAAGTGGGATGAAATGTGACCTGTTTGTGAAAACATCAGATACGTACCCAATATAGGCCACATATGAAAGTGGCCCAGGTGATTTAAAAAAAAATTTCATGTCTTTTCATGTCACCTGTGTTGTTCGGACTGCCACAAAAAAAAAGGAAAAACAAATATTGGCAAAATAAAAATCTTGATTTTGGATTTGGGCCACTTCTGCCTGCAGTGTGAACGTAGCCTTAGTGACACAGTGATTCAACAGTGTTCAACAGTTCCTTTTGTTCTCTATTCAGTTACTTGTCTCTGTGTATTCAGAAGGATGTTATCTTTGCAGGAGACTTGTATAAATTAGCACATTCAGTCAGTGTTCACTGGTTATAGTCACTGCTCTTTATCTTCACTGTGACTGGTAGATTATATTGTAACTTCACATTGCATGGTGGATGTTTAAATTATGGAAACACACACACTATTTGAAATGCTATACTTACCTCCCACTTCATAAAGGTACCGTCTCCCCTCTTGCCAGTGCGGAGAAGATACAGTCGACCGGTGCCGTCCGAGAGAGCGGCCCAGGTCGCTGAGGTGAGGCTGAGGGATGCACAAAGACGACCCTCACACTCGCTGGACTCAGGGGTTATATGGAAGACCTCTCGTGGCTTCCCCAGAGCGGTGTCCTGGATTCACAACACAAAATACAGATTTGGATTATTAAATCCAAAAAAAATTACTGCAGTTGTTTCTTCTTGAAGTTAAGCTACAGCACATTTGATTCAAGTGAAGAACATCTGCAAATGTGAATCTGTTGGTCGACATGGGTGAAAACTATTTTGTTGCATAAATGATTTGGCCAAAACCATTTTTCTTACAGCATTTCTTAAAATCTAAGACAGAGATGATCCTCCTGTAAAAACCAAGTCCATGTGTCTTTTGTGCAAGCAGATCGTTACAAAAAAAAAGTAACGTGTTACAACTGAGCAACTTCTAGGCCCAAAGTAATTATGAGACAAGTAAAGTTGACTTTGTAGTTAACCATGTCACCATCACACAGGAACTTCACACAGGAGACTGTTGTTAGTTGCCCCAACCTTAACAGTGTATTTATTATTGTAACTATGAAGACAAAAATCCTGTAACATTAAATGCAAGCTTTTTAATAAACCTATGCAAGTTGTTCTTGTGCCTCAACATAAGCAAAGTTTGATGATTCCATAATCGTAACTGCATCAATCATGAATGCAATCAACTACATGTTTATGGTTCATTGTGTTTACATGTACTCAACAGGTTACAATCAACTTTCATCAATAAACTGATTTTGTAACTGTCATGAAAACGCCAGTTTTATCCATCCATTATCTTAACTGCTTGTCCTCTCAAGGGTCGAGGGAAAGCTGGAGCCTATTCCAGCAGTTGTTTGGTGAGAGGCGGGGTACACCTTGGTCAGTCTATCACAGGTCTTGCCTAGTTTATGTACAGGCATAACCAGGTTTCTAATTGGCTTGTTACAAGAGTACATTTGCATAACGCAACTGGTTCGTGGATAAAAGAGAGGTCATTCTCATGGCACATAGTCACCTTAAATCAATGTCCAACTAAAACAGAGTCTTCTGTAAGAGTCTCAGTAAGCTGCTTTCCACCACATATTTTTTTTTTTTAATTATAAATTGCACTGGCACAGCAGTGTCACAATTGTCTGTTCTGACACTCAAATACACACAAATAGTGCAAAAAGGAAAAAACTCAGGAGGCAGCGTCTTCTGTCACTACGCAGGTGAGCCAGGCTTCAAAATAAAGCCAAAGATAGAGAACTCACACACACAAACACACACTGGGCTGACAAGGAAAGAGACTGATGTCCTTTTCAGAGTGACTTTGCACTTTTTTATGACACTGTGGTAGCATCACTCACTTTTTATGCTGTGCTCTGCTGGGCAGGAGGGAGCACAGACAGAGACAGGAAAAGACTCAATAAGCTGATTACCGTAAGCTAACCAGCTCTGTCTTGGATTGTCTGCTGGACTCCGTGAAGGAGGTGACGATGTTAAAGAAGCTGACAGTAGTGATTAACAACACTTCTCACCTGCTGCATGAGACTGTAGAGAACTGAGCAGCACCACCGCAGGTCAATAATATCAATGGTGATCACACTCAATAACTCAGAACAATATTAATTGTACATATTTATATTCAAATGTGTACAGTTCAATCTCCCTCTGCAATATTACCATATTTTATAGTATAACTTTCCTAGTGCAGCACCAATAAAGTACCGTATTATCTTATCTTTTCTAAACTTACCTGATCTCTCTGAGTAACCTTCTTACTAAATTGCATGTGAACACAACCACTGTTTACATGACAACAAAAGTCCAGTACACCAGCCATCATAACCAAGGGTAGGGGCAAATGCCTTACATTGTCATTTATGTTGAAAGCCAAGGTGGCTTGTTTTATACAAAGGTCATGTATCACAAAGAAAAGCACCAGAGCTTAGCTATTGCAAACTCCAAAAAAGAAAATGTTCTGCTTTTGGCTTCAAACTGTAATCCATTAATCAAATCAGTGAAACAGTCTCAACTACAAGTTACAGTAAAATTGAAGAAAGGCTGTAGAATAATGTACGAGGTTTGACATTTGTTCTTACTGCCACCAACTAATCAAACTACTGTATTTGGGCAGTCCATGACTCAGAGACCCTTAATAACAGAGGGCTTTGGACTACAGAAGAATAGAAAGGTTGTTGCTTTCATATCAAAAGGGTGCACTCTAATGCTGTAAGAAAAGTCTTTGATTGACATCCAATATTGAAATAACACAGGAAAAAAATAATTTCCATACTGGTGCAGTCCTTGCTAAAATGGAAATACAATAACTTCAAAATGAAAAACTGAACAGAAAAAAAATCTAGTGCTCATCAAGGACAGAAAGTTGCCAACTGTCATGTGGCCGCCCGTGTGACTAGACTTCACATGATTTACTATTCTATGAGGGTTATTAGTAATAGATAAATATGCCACCACATGAGCATGAGTTACACAGTGTGAATTAACAATATTTCAAAAGCACTGTGTTTCCACTGCCCAGCTGTTGCCATGGAGCTGCACACTGTGTATTATATCGCTACCTAATGTATGATGCACCTTTGAGATCATTTTCTCCACCATTCGCACCTTCAATTTTCCAGACAGAGCGTGAACCACCTATGGATAATGTGCCGAATGACACATCACTGCAAATATACACAAAAGGAACTGCCGGGGATGATAATTATCAAGTGATGATTGTAATTAGACTTTGAGCAGCATATTTTCATAAAGAGTCATTTAATTATGCCACTTAAAGCCAGAAGTACAGTCCCACAGGATTACAGTCTGATGATCATCATTCAGACCAGCTTGGACATAAAAAAAATTTCACTGATGCGGTACCAATTATCTCTAATCATGGTCAATGATGTCTTAGACATAAAAGAATCATCTGTGAAAAAGGTCACTGGGCTGATTTTGCTCCTCCTCTCAGCATCTGGGCAACGTGTAACAAACATGGATCAGTAGCATGAGCCAAAGATGTAATCACTGCTGTGATTAACCACAAACACAAGACAGCTCATCCAAAACTTTATCTTCTGTGCTGATTCATACAATGAAATGCCACAAAAAGATGGAATAAAAAGTGGTATTTGGGTGTTATGAATATTGAACCTCTCACCCATTAGACCGTGTTTAATTAAGCATCTTAACGAAGAGATCAGCAAGTTAGTGTTATCATAACAAAGCCACATTAATAATGAATTTAGGTTAATTTTGTCTTGACATAATCTACCAGGAACACATACTGGGCTGATGCTGGTATTACATAAGTATTTGTTCACCACCTACTGGTGTGTCACATGCATTAAAATCCACCAATGATTACACTGTCATAACATCAGAATCACAACCATTTAATTTGACATGAGCATTACTTATGAGCAAATAGGTGTTCGCCTGATAGACACTGCTGGAAGGACGTGTTGACAAGGTAAATAGGCCCATATGTTGCTGCGACACAAACTTGAGTAAATAGCAACAAAATACAAGAACTTCCGAGAAAACTGAGGAGGTTTTAAAAGCTTACCAGAGTGACGGTGAGACCGAGTACTCGTCCTTTGCAGTCCACAAATAAAACACTATCTTCATACCACGGGTCTAAGTGCAGGTAATTGTACATGCCAAATGCACGCATGTGTTCCAGGGTGTACTGAGTATCCTTCAGCTTCACTTCCTCCACAGCTGCAGTTCAGATGAAAGAGCAAAAAATAATAAAATATTTGTTTATATTTCTTTTTTTAACAAGATGCATCGTTGCTGATTACTTTAGCAGCATTTATACACAAAAACTTTTACTATGTCACACCATTAACTTTGATCGTTGTACCAGTCCAAAGATTTCACACAGTAAATGTTATATAATTAGTAGAATAATGGAAACTTTTTTTTTTTTTTTTTACACCTAACAGTCAAATGTTTGGACACACATAAGAATCAGCATGATTTTCATGAAAATCTACATATGTTCATTTGTTTTACCATCATTGTAAAACGTGATCAGTTCTCCTTTTAAATGTATAAACTTGCATTAGCAAACATAACATGCTACTGGGACATAGTACTAATGTTTGCTGATTACAGGGCTCTGTATTTTTATGTAAACACAGGCCAAATGATCTGGTCTTGCCCAGGACTAACAATGTCAAACATTTTTTGAAAATGCATAACCATGTCAGAGGAAGTACGTTAAGTTATAGCTGGGGGAAACTAATGGTAGGTTGTAGCTCAGTTCTGATATATATATTGATATATATATATTGAGGAATGATGTACAACTTGAATAGTTGGACCTGCAGAGGCACATGGGGGTCTTTTTTTGACTGTATGACACCAGTCAGACAGCAATAAGACCCAGCCTGAGACATAATAATGTATCAATTGTATTAATGTCAGTTGGAGTGAATTTTTTTTTAATGGACCCTTTGACTTTAATACTTTTTTATAAGTGTGCTGCATGTAAAGCAGTTTGTCATGGAGGCTTTACAGAAAGTTATAGTATTAGATCCTTAGGGGACCCTCTGAGCCACCTCCAGAACCTTAGACCTACTGGGTCACAGCTAAAGCAGTGTCAGTGTCATTTTTATTATCACAGGACGCAATCAATAACCTGAAAACTGTAAAAATAATATGTTAAATTTGAATACTCCATCTTATTACTCCAATAGCTGTGATGTATACACTATACCAGTGCTATCAGTCTGGTATTATTGCTAGGTTAGCACACTTGCTAACTGAGCTGTAAGTTAGTTTCTCTCACCAGCATCCAGTTCTACGTTGTAGGTTGGAATGGCGTCCAGAGATAACCTGTAACTTTCAAAGTTGGGGTCCAGCAGGTCCCTGTTAACCTTCAAAGAATAGTTAGAGGCGGCCATGTCCTGTGAATGTGACTGCCTTATTCACAAGTTGGTGACAGTGTGCTGGGCAAAATGATGATGATGTTGAACAAGTCAGCCAGACACACGCTTCCTGTTTGTGTTACACGGAACTATTTTACAGCGTACATGGCCTCCTCGGGCGCTCATGGGAAATTGATTCTTAACTTCAATTTCTCTTAAACGATTTATGTCCTTTAAAATACTGTAAATACTATATTGTGTCAGGATAGCCTAAACTCAGTCAACTGAGAAAATTAATGTGGTATCCGTCCACATTTTGCCCCAGTTTTTTAAGCTTTTAATTTTAGCGATTTAAGCTAGCTAGCCGCTGCTAAAGCGGAACCTTCTAGCTTCAATTGTTTCAGGCGGCACCGTTGTGTAAAGGGACCGTCTGTTCCCCAGCTGATCCTTTAAAACACAGGTACTGTTTACCTGACCGATAGCTAACCAGAACAATTTTGTACGTTTCTTCATATGGTTTTATATTAAGTGGTGCAGTTATTATTAGTGTGAGGGTTGTGGAACACAGGTTATGTTATCCTGTTTTTTCTTTATCATTGTTATTTCGCCCGCTTTTCGGTCGCTAACTAGATTTCTTCTTTCTAGCATTTCTTAAAGAAAATGCGTGAGATTGCTCAAACTGTTAATACTTCTTAACTAGCCACATGGTAGCGTGACAGCTGTAATTTTTTAGTATGCCAAGCCTGACAACAAAAGGCAGCTGTGTAATAGATGTCACAACCATTGTGGACATTACAGTTTTGAAGATATGAAGGTGAAAGCGTAAACTCTTTTGTAGCACCTTTTGTGGGCAATCTGCATGAAAGTATACATGTTTGCTTAGAGTAGAATCCTACAACTAGCCACATTGTGGCGTGACAGCTGTAATTGTTTAGTTTGTCAAGCCGTTCAGCACAAGGTAGCTGTGTACCACAATTCAGAACTGTGGCAATTATAGTTTTAAAAGTATAATCGCAAATAGTCTTGGATTGTTTTAATATTGCTGATAGTCTTTCTGTAATTTAACCTTAAGTAGAGCAAGGTTTCCATAAATTTTGCCCATATGAGATAATGTGCGTCTCTCCTTCTGTTCAATAACATTCACTTTATTGTACACAGACGCACACCTGTCTCCTGTCTCCTGAGTCAACCTTCACATTAACAGACTTTTACTGTATATATGAAATTGTAATAAAAGTGGGTCTGAAATATACAGGGAAGAAAAATGTGCCTTTTAAAATAAGAGCCGTAAATAATTACAAAAGCCAATTTACAGGACATACAGATATTTGTATTATTATATACATAGTACAAATAATTCATCATTAGAATAAGAGGATTACAAAAGGTTAGTCCAGTACACAACCACACAGGATATTCTAGTTCTTTTAAATTGTGAAAACCACTACACACTGTCACACACAAGATCTAGTTCTAGCTTAAACACACCACTCCAGCACAGCACACAGTCACCCTCTATCAGAGCCACTGCAATAAAAAATGACTAGTGCACTCTCCTAAACTTGGCCTAACTATCTATAGTAGGTATCCAGCCTCCCCTCCTAAAGCTGGAACAGCTACCTCCTATCATGTTGTCTTCATCTCTGGCCGATCTACACATTGCAAATGACACCCTCCCCTCCTGAAAGAGTGCTAAGCCACAGTAACACAATGCTCTTTTGGTTCAACATCTAAACTCCTTTTATCCACTTCAGAGTCTCTGCCTCATGCTACAGATTAGGCGCACCTGTATTTACTTGCTCATCTGTCGTCTGTCTAAAACACACCAATCTAATATCAGTACCACAGTCCCTTCACATCACACAATTATAGGAAGGAAAGTGAAACAAATATTCAAAATAAAATCACCAGTTAACAAAATAATGTCACAAGACACTATGAAATGTGCTAACATTTTTTTAAAAAGTAAACAGTCTTTTAAGGTTTTTTAAGTAGCCCTCACAGTTTTTCTGTATTATACTGATTTGTGCTTTACTACTGCATTGTAGCTTCCACAGTTATCCCTGACCCCCATCACCACCAAACACACCTTCTGGGTCTAAAAATGACATTTTTCTTTGCTTTAGCTACTCTACTACTTTCCAATTAAATTGATGTAATTTCACAGACACACATCTCCATCTTGAGTGTCAACCTTCACAATAAAGGCCCTCACATAATCTTTAACAGGAGTTTAAAGTGAGATATATATACAAATAAAAAGCTCTTTACTTAGTTTTTTGTTCTTCTTCGTCTTACAACACATTGTGTACCTCATGTCTTTAACCGTCTTTTTGTTTTAGGTTTGATGTCTACTTATACATTAACATGTTTACTCTTTCTGTCATTCATCTGTTTCTTGTTTCCAACTTTTAACTGTAACATTTGTGTTTGTCCATTCCACATTTCTTCATCATCTTCTATGCTTTTGGTTTTATCATCGTTTTCATTTTTTTTTTGCCATTGTTTCTTCGAATAGCTGTACTGATAGGTGTGATCAGCAGCTTTTAAGCGATCAGCGTCTCTCTACCAACGTCATAGAAATAGGGGAACGGGAGCAGTAAGTGAGCCTTTCTCTGCAGTAGGTTGATCACAAACAGTTTAGAAACATCTGTGGCTGTTCAAACATTCAGACATTTCAATAATAAAAAAAAAATTTGTGGCCAACTGTTGCGTCCAGATGTGATCAGAAAAAAAGGCCTGGAGCACGTCACAGTGAAAGACCTGGTGACACAAGTCACACCAAAAGGCAGAGGTTTGTATACTTCATACATATGTGATATGCAAACACAGCAGCAGGGGATGGAGGAAGGAGAGAAATAATAATACTGAAGAAGATGTGCTTTTGCTAAGCTTAACCAGGTTTTGTGTATGATGGGAATATAATGATTCTCCAAAACTGCAATTTGATTTAGACCTTTGTTTTTGTTTTGTTTTTTTTTTATTTTTTTGGGGGGGGTTAATATTTGCAAAAGAAATTAGAAAAAATCTGGAAAAAAGTAGCCTAACATTTACAGCAGAGGTGATGGCTAGAATTGTTATACCCCTATACCGTATCAAATCATCTAAGGAAAAAAGCATTTCCACTCAGTAGAGAATCCTTCTCCACAGACAAGCTTTAACTATATCTATAGGAACTTGAATGTTGGTGACTTGAATTAAAAAATGTGCCAGAAATTTTGAATAATATCTGATAAGTTTAAATAAAATACTTCACAGACTCCATGGAAATTAATTCAAGTTATAAGGAATGTTATAAACTTTAATACTGCATACAATATGAACAAAATTAGGCATTGGATTGAAAATTTTAATTAGGTAAAATATAGTAGTCATCATAAAACCTTGTGAGTTACAGGCAGTTGTTAATGGTTCGAGTTACTTCATGAAGAAAAATATGGGAAAACTGGAGGTTTTAACAGTTTGGCTCTGAATTACCACCTTACTACTGATGTGTCCAGTGTTCACATCTAACCTGTTTACAAAGGAAAGTCTTTGCATTGTAGAACACATATGTAACAAATATCACTCAATAAACATTTGCCATTCAAAACTAACTGGTACCAGACAGAGTCAACCCTTATGAAAAAAGTATATTCAAGTATACCATAAGTATACTGATTTTAAACTAAAAACGAGTAAGTATACTTTCAGTATGCTTTTTATGTACTTATCAGAGGTAAACTTAAAAGTGGGCCAATTTAGTCCCAAGAAGTATTAAAATAGTATACTAGCAAGTATACTAGAAGTACATAGAAGTATACTTACTATACTTAAAGTTAATTTTATTACGTGTACTTAAAGTATACTACTTTTTTGTTGCGAAAGAATACAGAGAGAATCAGAGCTTTTCTATATCAACACACAACTTTGTAAATTAGATGATTTGTGATTTTGTTTTGTATTGTGTGTTTTCATATTTATTTTTAGTTTGTTTTGTTGCAACTTTGGAAAGAGATAAAGTCATGCCTATTTTGGTCAACTCATTGTTTTTCACGTCACGGCGTGAACAGATTTTTATATTGGTCTTATTATTTTAATCATTGATTTTTGATATAGAAATTAATTATCTTTTAACAGTTAACAGCAGCCTTTTAAAGGAACAAAATATTGATGCCTCTGTAACCAGGTGCCCCTTGGTTACCTAAGTTTAAAGGGCCTGGATGACCTGGATGATGTTGACTGAATAGAAGAAATTGTGGGCCTTTTAGGGACACAAGAATTGACTGAGCCTTGAAAAGTTAACATTGTGCTGGGAACACTCACTGGGGAAGCAAAATGCCAAGAAGGGTTTAAGATCATGATGAAAGGGACCAGGTTATGAAGATTTTTACTTATTTAAACTCCTATACCAGTTTTGGGAAATATTTTTCAGTTGCAGGCAGGGTGTAGGTGAAACTGTCACTGCATGTGTTTTAAGATTATGTGAGTTATACTGCGGACTACGGACTACGGAGACATGATCCTGACGATGCCCCCTCTGACAGTGCCTTACATTAACAACTGCTGTTAGGCCTACAGGAAGGACCACTGGCCCACGCCCTAAAGGTGTATGCCACCGCCATCTTGATGACGACTTTGCAGCTGTCCGCCAAGAAGTCCTGCTGTTGGAATCAGGGTAAAGGAGCTCTCAGCAGCCTGTAATATTGTGCCATGCTAATAATGACACATGGAAAGAGTTGTTAAAGCGGGAAATAATAGAAGATGTGAGACTGCAGATGAAGGGACTGACCCAGGAGCTCATGAGTGAGATTGCCATTGCTTCAGACTGTGAGGAATACCGAGACACCTCCATTACTGCCAAACAGGGAACCATGACAACCTGTCTCCCATGGTTACAGTCGGCATGGTAAAAGTTAAAGGAGTTGAGCTGTCAGTATTTCACTCAGGTTAAGCATGATGAAATACTTGTAACTTTCCAGCTAAGAGCAGGCAATGGTCTCAAAATAACTTACACTAGCTACGCAGTGTTGGATTTTGAGATAGAAGGTGTTAAGTTTCCTGGACAAGGTGTAGTTGTCAAGGATGAACATTGTACACATTCACTTATTTTGGGGATGAATGTAGTGACAGCCTGTTGGGATGCCTTATATAAACAACCTGGACAGTCTTCTCTTTCTACACAGTTGTGCAACCAGCGAGCATGGAGAGATGTGTTTGCAACCTGTTGAAGAGTGGAGGCCACAATGGCTGAGGATGGAGTGCTGGGATATGTTCCCCCAGGGAGACAACATGGTGTATGGGTCCCTCCAAACAGTGAAGTACTGGTGTAGGGTCATGCTCGGATGGCTCCTAAGGGCTCTGTCTATTGTGCCCTGGTAGAAGTATTACCTGAAACTACTAATGTGAGGGTGGGACGGACACTAGTTGTAGTAAAGAATGGCAGCGTTCCTTTTGCATGTGTGTAACCTCCATCCCTACAGAGTGTTTTTAGGACAACAGCAGAGACGTTGTGAATGATGCAGATATACATGGACCCTGTGATTTGAGTCTGTCCTTGGAGGATAATGGTGCTGTCAGAGTGGCTCTGGTAGATGTGAGTACTGATCCTGCTGCTGAGGATTGCCAGAGAAGGTGAGAAAAATTGCTAATTCTTCCGATTTATCTACCCAGCAACAAGGAGAGCTATGTGCCCTGCTGCTTAAATGGGGGAAAGTGTTTGCAAAGAATAATGATGACTTGGTGCAACACCAGATTTACACTGAAGATGCGGCACCCATCAGAGAGAGGTATCGACCATTCACCCCTTCAGTGCATAAAGAGATGAAGACTCTTCTCACAGGTATGTTAGAAAAGGGGAAATTAGAGAAAGTTGCAGTCTCTGGGTTCACCCATTGTATTGGTAAGAAAAAAAGATGGAAGCAGAAGGTTTTGTGTGAGTGACTGGAAGCTGAACTCAAGCTGAACACAACCTGACCCAGGCAAAGTGGTTTTCGTACCTTGACCTTGCCAGTTGCAATTGGCAGGTGGGGATGGACTCCAGAGATCGAGAAAAGACCACTTTTACTACACTCCTAGACCTGTATGAATTTGAATGTATGCCTTTTGGACTCTGTAACGCTCCAGCAACATTTCAGAGGTTAATGCAACAGTGCCTTAGTGGTCAGCTTATGGAGTCCCTCTTAGTGTATTTAGATGGTATCACATCATATCTATTCACCTGACTTTCCATCCCAGTTGCATCACCTAGATGCAGTGTTCCAGCGGTTGCCTCATCATGGACTGAGGCTGCGTCCAGACAAGTGTAAGCTGATTCAAAAGGGAGTAAAGTTCCTAGGTCACATTGTAAGCCAGGATGGGATTCGCCCAGATCCTTACAAGGTTGCAGTGGTTTCAGATTGGCCACCTTCAACTACAGTCAGGCAAGTGAGAGCTTCCTAGGGATGGCTGGTTATTATTGTTGTTTTGTCCCAAGATTTGCTGCAGTGGTTCGTCCCCTGAATGCACTACTAATTGGTATTTCAGCCAATAAAAAATCATACATGCAAAAGATCCAGCAGTCTTAAGAATGTCAGACATCTTTTGAATAATTAAAAAGTTGACTGATGCGCCCATACTGGCCTATGCTGACTATTCCTTGCTCTTCATTGTGTACACTGATGCCAGTAATCAGGGGCTTGGTGCAGTTTTGGCCCAGAGACAAGACTTTATAGCTTATGCTAGCCGTAGTTTACATCCAGCAGAGAAAAATTATGCAAATTACAGAATTACAAATTAGAGCTCTTGGCACTCAAATTGGCTATTACAGAGAAGACTACCTTAATGGCGCTAAGGTTATTTTATACACGGATAATAATCCTCTTCTACATCTGCAGACTGCTCACCTGGGTGCTGTGGAACAACGCTGTGTTGCTCAACTTGCATCATTTGACTATGAGGTGAAGTATTGGCCAGGTAAAAGCAATGCTAATGCTGATGCTCTGTCCAGGCCAACAGTTCACAGTTATAGTTTCCATACAGTATGACCTACCACACTGATGAACTGAGGTACAGCTGTGTTAATTATCGCACCTGTGTAATTGTGGAAGTAAGACCTTTAGGACTAAATTACTGAGAAGCAGCTCCTACTGACCGCTCACCCTTCTTACTAACGGTTATATGTTTATAATGCAATTATTATTTACTGGCCATGCTTAGTCTGTTTAAAAGGGAAAAAAATATGTCACACAACAATTTGTGACAAATTATTAATTTATAGCCTTAATAGTTAAACTACTGAAATGCATGCTGAGTATTTCCTTATATTTGTCAGTATACTTAGTATACTTTTTCAGTCAGTTTTTCTTTTTGTCAGTTTACCGCAAGAATACATAAATAATACTTTGTCTAGTATACCTCTGATAAGTACATGAAAAGTAAACTGAAAGTATACTTCCCAATTTCTAGTTTAAAAGGAGTATACTAATAGTTTACCTAAATATACTACTATTTTAGCTACTATTTTTCATAAGGGTGAAGGAGAAGGTGTGTCTAAATGTGACTGGTTGTGTATGTATAATGTGAGCTGGGATGTATTGGTAATTCTATTTAAATAGTTTCATTTAAAGTCACCACAAAGGTTTAAATTTACCTTCCTGGAGAAACTTGAATCACTTGCGGTTGTGTGCCAGACATGTGCGCAAGTTATGCACTTTTTCTTCAAAGCATCAAGTTTGAACACAGACATGTGCATTACCTAAGGTGAAATGTCTTCAAGAACTGAAAGCAACCCTTACAAAAACGAAGTACATTCAAGTATGCTATTAGTATACTTCTTTTAAACAAAAGATTAGCAAGTATACTTTTAGTCTATTTTTTATGTACTTATCTGAGGTATAAGTAGTATGATGCAATGACCTATGACCTTACCATTAGTAAGAAGGGTGAGCATTCAAAATGAGTTGCCTCACGGTAACCTTACTAATTATTACTTCCACAATTATACAGCTGTGCTTCAGTTCCTCAACATGGTAGGAAGTTATACTGCATTCACAAATTTTCAGAAGAAGAATTTTAATCAACTGAGAATGAGGATAAATTATATTTTGATTATCTAGGAAGTATAGTATTATTACATCACTGGTAAACTAACAGTATATATAAAAGTATATTTGTAGTATACTTCAAGTATACTTTTCTAAACTAAAAAGTGGACCAATTTAGTCCCAAGAAGTATTAAAATAGTATACTTGCAAGTATACTAGAAGTACATAGACAGTATGTAGTATACTTACTATACTTGAAGTATGTTTATAAACTTTAAGAATACTTTTTAAGATAGTCCAGTTGCCACTGAACTGACCGTTGGGATAACCATGGCCTGGATGAGAATCTACCTTTCTATAGTTTTCTATAGTTGAGTTCTATAGCTGAGTTCATTTGAAAGCCTGATGGTGACAGTCTTCTCACACATTACGCATCACTGTCTGAACCTGATGGGCAACATATTGTATCTGCTGTTGTTCTAGTTTTGTTGACTCTAGACTTGCCAAAAAGAAATAATCAGTCGATTGTTCTGAACTAGAACTGGAAGCGAAACGAGTACTTAGATAACAACTAACTGTTCAGTTACGGTACATAGGTAGTACAGGAGGTTTTGCAAAAAGACTGGAGAGTCAGGCTCAACTGTCAAGACAAGCTGGCGATTGGAGTACTACTGCTTAAAAGAGGAGAAGTAACACCGGTGCAGATAATAACCACAGCTGGAAGTGATTTAGATGATGATGATGAGCAAGCTGGCAGAAAACAGGAAGTACATCAAAATAAAAGCCCCAATACCCGAAGTCCAGCCGGAGATCACGAGATAACATTTGTAATTTTAGAGTTTTTAGTTTAGTGCGTGGGCAGTGTGATTGTGCGCATCTTCATTTAGTACAATACAGTACTGTAGGTCTCTGTGTGTAGTTGCTATGTATGATAACTGTCAGTGCTTAGTTTTGTCAACACATCAGAACAGATACAGCTCTAAATGCCAGTAAAGACATAGCCAACTTGATCATATTCAGCCAATACCAATCCACAACATGGAAATGACTAGTAAAACTGAATGTAAATAAACTATTAGCTTATACTGAACATTTACTGAACACTACATTTTGAAATCCAGCCTTCTTAAGTTAAAGAAATACTATATAAATGTTTTAGGAGGTAGGATGACACAATCAGTATCCACTATAATGTGGGTGCTAATTATGAAATGAAGCTAGAGCTGGTTAACCTATGTTAACATAAAGAGTGAAAATAGGTCTGCCCAGGTTTGTTATTAACAAAGTATTTCTTGTTTGTTTAATTCTTAGAAAAACAGAAAAGTTTCAGCATAGAAATAGTCCAGCACATAGCACCCCATAAAACCTCTACCTCTCATTTTTACTCACTTTCCCAAACTGTACGTATCTATTCATTTTGCCACATTTACTATTCTATTGATGAATAATATTTCTATAATTTGATTACATTTGGCCACTGACAACTCTAAAGTAATCTTAAGACATCACATAGCAACGTGGTGAGATGTGACATGTTTGTTTTCTTGTTGATGCAGTAACGATAAATCACTTGATTGACAGACGTGTTTGTTTTACCTGTTATATACAGGAACACATTGTTGTCTGGTAGTCAAAGTAAACATTAAGCGGTTTGCACACATACTATGGATGCTTTATGACTGAAGTCATTAGATTTTGTGCTTTAGGCATAAAGAATTTAGAATAAACAGTTTAAAAATCTACACAAACCGTCTTTAAAGGTTTTTTTCTTATCTTTAGAATCTGTCCTGAATTAACAGCGTTTTTCACAGCTTCCAGTCAATCTGCCTGTCTGTTTCTCTCCATATATCAACATATGAACATTTCCTGTCACTCTCCCCCAGTCTAACCACTAACACCAGTTGAACATCCTTTATAAGCAGCTCTATTGCCCCAACAACCTGTCGGGTTGTGAGATCTCAATCCCCTCACTGTACCTACGGGCAGTCTGCTCCTCTCCAGGTTCCTGTGTCCCCTTATCAGCCTTGCTTTTAAATAATCATCCTTTTAACCAATCTAAGCTTGCCTGGCATCTTTGAGTCTTGAGTTCATAGCCCACGTTACAGTGTAGCTATTTGTCCTGTTACACTTTCTCATTTCTTATTGTCAAGCTGTATCAAGTGCTGCAGGGAGAGAAAGTGTAGAAACTTTGGGAAAGCTAAATATTAGTTTCTGCACAGAATCTGTTCATGGGATTTATTTGTCCTCATTCATTTCAGGGGTAAAAAAGGTGCTCGGCTACTGCAGTACATTCGATTATTTTTACTGCACACTACTTCTATGTAAAAGCTGAAATATGGTCTTATTCCATGGTTTAATTTAATCAACATGTCAGACCAAGATGCATCCCGACAAAGTGCAAGCAGTCAGAGACTGGCCCATCCCTGAATACCGCAAAGCTCTTTAGAAGTTCCTTGGTTTCGCAAACTTTTATCACTGTTCTATACTTAACTACAGGTCCATTTCCACCCCCCTGCATCACTTCACTTACTCTAAAATCAAGTTCACCTGGTCTCCAGAAGCACCTGGTCACCCTCCTGAAGGAAAAATTCACAGACAGTTCATCATCAAGGTGGATGCCTCAAACTCTGGTGTGGGTGCAGTGCTCTCCAACTGTGCCAAGATTGACAAGAAGATCCACCCATGTGCATTCTTCTCTTCCCACCTGCGCCCAGCTGAACACAACTATGACATTGGGAACGGGAACGGTCTGCCATCATCTAATGGAACACCACAATACTCACCATTGTTGATAGATTCTCTTACATGCTTCAATCGCCTTCAGAAACTCCCATCCACAAAAGAGACAGAAGATCTCATCCTCCACAACCTCTTCAGAATCCATGGCTTGCCCCATGATATTGTGTCTGACAGAGGTCCCCAGTTCACAGCTAAATTCTCAGTCCTCAGTCCTCAGTCCTACAGGCAGACAGAGCATCTCAATCAGGTGCATTCAGCTTTTGTGCTCCCCAAAGCCTCTGACCTACCTGCTGCCTCTGAGCCCCCTGGCTTAGTAAGTTGTCTTTTCTGGTCATTTGATCTTTGGATTAAGCTGTTAGAGTTAGGGCCACTGACTTTGTTTGCCTCTCTGACTGACTTCCTGGATTCGACCCTGTCTGTAATATCAGACTTGTTGTAAATTATCTGACAGTCTGCTGTTTTCTGGATTCCTTTGTCTGTGAACACCTGAACTTGATCTGCTTGAGTTTAAGTGCTGGGTTTATAGTCCACATTTCAGTGTGGCTCTTTGTCCTCTTACACTTTCTCATTTCTCAGAATCAGGGAGAGAAAGTGTGCTGTAGAAACTTTGATGAAGCAAAAAATATGTTTCTCCACAGTATTTGTTCATGTGACTTCTTGGTCCTCCTGTATTTCAGGGTTACGGCTACTGCAGTACAGTAGATTATTTTTGCTGCAAACCACTAAGAAGTGCTAACAGTATCAAATGTAGGTGAGAGGAAAAATATTTTACTAATAATGGAGAACATGACCTCTATGTAATGATCATAAATTACCTAAGCTACAGCAGTACCCATTTCCTTGTTCATTTTACATTCACTAGTTAACCTAAGCTGCATGTGTTTGACTCTACACTGTTAACTCTGTAATGTGTGTGTGTGTGTTTTTATGCTTCGATGCTCATGACAGCCGTGGACAGAGGCAGTCACTTTAACATTGCCCATATGGCTATACTGTTTTTACATGAGTGAAGTGATTTGATTTCATCACAGCACGTACAAACGGTGATTAAAAGATTATGGATTGTTGAGTTCAGTCTCCTCCCAGTTGCAGGTGAGAGGTGGAACAATGAGCAGCATTATAAAGACATGTCCCAGTAAACAGACAGATTGTCCCTTTGTGCATCTGATACATTCAACAGGTAACTAGAGGAAACAGGTAGAAGTATACAGCTGTATGCATTTTCTCAACTTTGATTTGGTGATTGTGGTGAATCTGCACTTTAGATATCATATGTATTTATTTTTTTGAATTCACATCCTTTAGTTTTTAGTGGTAAATAGTTTTATACAGCTGGACCTCCACAGCAGCCTGCAGGTGAGGGTGCAGGATGGAGTCTGCACTGAAGGTGACTGTTCTCCTCCTTGCCCTTTGTGGCTGCAGTAAGTAACAGGAAAATATTTAATTTATAAAACCTATGTATTGTTTGAAATTGCTCTCCATGGATCTAGTAAATATTAAATGCACAAAACATGCCCAGATTCCAGTTAGTCCAGTTGGTTGTTCAGTGCGATAAAAACTCTTATTTTGTTTTACATAAACTGTTTTTTCAGGTGCTCAAAACGTTTACTATGTGAATCCACATTACGGAAGCATTAATGGAGCAACACGACTCACCATTTCAGGAAATGGTGAGTGAATCCCTACAATAACTTTTTATCTTTATTTTTAATACTGTTTTGAGGCTGATCATAAATCTGTTATTTAGACAGAAATAACATCAGTGGATGATTGGTTAAAAATCTGATTCAGTTATCATTTCATTGTTGTTACTGTTTAGCTAAAGTGATGCAAATGAAAAATATATGTAAATTGCTTCTAAACTGAGTTTTATTCAACTGTCTCTGTGTCTTTAGCTGAATTTTTCATTAACTTGTATGATCCTAAACTATTTCCTTCACTAGGACTCTTCTTAGTGGCTCCCTGAGTGACATTTATCCAGAAAACAGCAGCATTTAAATTCAAAAAGTTAATATTTATTTTCTCAGGTTTTGACCAGGGAGAACAGCTGCAGCTGGATCCAACAGACGACACAACGGGCAACCGTGTAACACTAGTGTCAAACACCCTGTCCATCCCCTGTGATGTGGAGAGAGACTCATCACACAGTAACCAGATCCTGTGTTACACCAGGTAGCCTTTGGTTCAAGTGAACTCCTCACTGATCTTATACATTTTTACAGAATTATGTAAGTCACTTCATGCTTGTTTACCTAAAACGTATCCGTCACAGAGCCATGCCATCTGATGTCTATACAGTTCATGTCAGTGTGAACGGTGTTCCCATTCCTGACAGCAACATGTGTGGGAACTATCCATACTCCTGCACCTTTTACGTAAGTTTACATCAGTTACTACCTGCAGCTGAGTTAACACTTCTTTAATGGTTAGTTCCAACTTTTTCTGTCATAACTTTAACTCTGTGCAGACTGTCTGGTATCGCACCCCTACTATCTCCACTCTGAGTCCAGTCAGTGGTCTCCCAGGTACAGTCTTTGTTTCTATAGCATGTAATTTACTGTCTAGTTGGTTTTAAACTCTTAAATTAAAACAACTTCTTAACCATTGCAGGCACCTTGGTGACAGTGCAAGGCATGATCTTCACAGATGTGTATGGAAGCAACACCGCCTTGAGCTCAAATGGCTACAATGTCAGATTTCTCAGGTATAAAACTGAATAGATACTCTTTTAAATATCTATACTACTACTACTACAAAACACTTGTATTAGTATAGTTCTGTCTGATGACATCTTTTCAAAGTAGACCAACCCACTAATAAATGCAATAGAAACTAGGCTGAAAATTTAATGAAAGATGTTTATTTGCTTGTTCATTAACAACCAACTTTTAAACTTATATGTGTATAATGTATATGTATCATTTTATATTTCAATTATTAATCAACATAACATTGTTTATTACAGAGCCTACATGGGAGGGATGCCTTGCATACTGCTTAAACCGCAGTCGGATGAGCTGTAAGTAGTTTGTCCAGATGTGAATTATATACAATACCAACATCAAGTTATCAGAAAATCTTCTGAGTGATGATTAAATAAAACAGGTAGTAATACAAATTATTTGTCTAAAATGTTTCTAAAGATATAATCTAAAGCTGGATTATGAAGGTTCAGTATGGGGATACATGAGCTGTAAAATGACTGGGACATATGTTGGTAAGCTTGTTTTATAATTAGTCAATCTTGATATATGTATTTATAAAAGGTTTTATATATTATTAATAATTAACTAATTTTAATTATGTTTGTTTCCAACAGGGCATCAAAACATGAGTTACATTCTTGATGGTGACTTTGGAAGGTAAAAGAAGATGTGTTTGTTGACGTCATGCTACAGTGCTTAGTATTCATACCCCTTAAACTTTTGTAATTTTGTCACATTACAGCAAATTTTAATGTAATTTATTGGGTTTTTATGTAATAGACAACAACAAAATATTGCATAATGTGAAATAGAAGGAAAATCATATGTGATGTTCAAGATTCTTTACAAATAACAATTTGTAGTGTGTTGTGCAAAAGTGTTCAGCCCCTTGAGTCAATACTTTGTTGAACCACCTTTGGCTGTATGTCTGTACCAGCTTAGCAGATCTAGAGACTACAATTGTTTTCTTCCATTCTTCTTTTCAAAATACTGGATGGAGAGCATCTGTGAGCAGCAATTTCAGGTCTTGCCACAGATTGTCATTAGGATTTAGTTCTGGACTTTTGCTGGGCCATTCTGACACATGAAAATGCTTTGGTCTAAACCATTCTATTGTAGCTCTGGCTGTATGTTTAGGATTGTTGTCTTGCTGGAAGGTGAACCTCTGGCCCAGTCCCAAGTGCTGTGCAGCCTCTAACAGGTTGTCTTCCAGGATTGCCTTGTATTTAGCTCCATCCATCTTCCCATCAACTCTGACCAGCTTCCCCAACCCTGCTGAAGAACAGCATCCCCACAACATGACGCGGCCACCACCATACCCGAGAAAGCCGGTTTACCTGAGAAATCTGATTTCTCTACTGGATGTAAACGCAGACCATGTTTGAAGGGGAGAATGATGTGTTCAGGTTGATGTGCAGCGTTAGGTTTCTACCACACATGGTGTTTGTGTGTAGACCAGAAGGTTCAATTTGTGTTTTATCTGACCAGAGCACCGTCCTCCACATGTTTGCTGTATCCCCTGCACAGGTTGTGGTAAACTAAAAATCAGACTTCTTGTTGCTTTCTTTCAGCAATGGCTTTCTACTTGAAACTTGAAAAGCCAGATTTGTGGGGTGTATGATTAATAATTGTCCTGTGGACAGATTGTCCCACCTGAGCTGTGGATATCTGCAGCTCCTCCAGAGTTACCATGGGCCTCTACTCTGTATTTGGTTGCACCAGATTTTATTTAGGGATATCAAAGTAAAGGGGGCTGAATACATATGTACGCCACACTTTTTAGATTTTTATCTTTATAGAATCTTGAACACCACATACAGTTTTCACTCTACTTCACAATTATGCAATACTTGTTTGTCTATCACACTAAATCCCAATAAAATACATTTAAATTTGTGATTGTAATATGACAAAATGTGGAAAAGCTTAAGGAGTATAAAAAAATTTGCAAGGCACTGTATATATAATGATAATTTTAACTTAATTTCAATATTTGCACACATACACCTGTACTGTATGGTTTTAGAAATGTTTCTAAACCGTGGCTATATTCAGCCAATCATGATTCCCTTCTTAGCCATAGTTATTATGGCTATTTTGCCTCTACTCCATGCAGCTATTGATTTTCAATCTTTCCCTCCTTTTTCCCTCGATGATCTTCGGCATTCACTCAGACACTTGCCGGTAATCCTGCATTTGGGTCCTCCCTGTCTATGCTGTGTACCAAATACGTGACAGAAGTCACAGACTGATAAACAAAAGTATGCAAACAATGCAAAGATCTTATTTCCTGATGATTATTTTGTTTCCCTTCAGGAGTTTACCTGAGAAGAGTCTGTACAGGGTCTCAGCTTTGGGGAAGCTCTCCATGTTTCAGACATTTGCAGGTTAACAATTGTTAACAATAAATATATTTTTATTATTTTCATTTTGTATTTATTACTGTATAAAATGTTTGATGTTTTTTAGAGGTGACAGGAGTCTCTCCCTCAAGCGGTAGTGTCATGGGTGGAACCCTGTTGACCGTCCATGGCCACTTCTTTGACCAAACTGATCATCCAGCACGTGTTCTTGTTGGAGGTAATTATCACTCGCTCAGTGGAAGCATAACTGAAACTCACCAGCTGTAGCCACTTTCTAATATCATGATGACTTGCTGAATCACAAAAAACAAATTGTTTAGGAAGAAAAAGAAGAAAGTCTCCTCAGAACAAAACTTTCCTCACTGTTGGGGACTGTACATGTTACATTAATACATGTAGCATCATCTTAAAATGCTTTCACGTCATAGAATCAGAAGCCTCAGATTCAATTTTTTATGTTCTTCTTGATCATAGCTTTCACTGATCATTGTTTATTATTCACATTTCATTTGATAGGAACAATGTCTGCACTATGAGAATAAGAATGAGAATAGAATACAAATTATTATTTACTTAACTAATTAAACTTTGCACATCATGTCATGTATATGCCATATAAAGCTACAGTATGTAACTGGAGCTTACGCTGGCATGAGACCCAGAATCTTCCCCCAGCTCTGTCCAGACCTTTTTCCCTTTGCTTTGCTGTGCTCTGCAAAGCAGAGAAAAAAATACCAGTGAAACTTGACTCAAAGGAATAAAACTTGCAATATCATAATGTAAAAAACTATAGATTTTTACTCTCTAAGTTTTACTTGCTGCTCTTTACACTGCTAATTTTGATGACTGTTGTTATAACGGGTTTGATGGTCACATACAGTGTATGCAAGAAAGTAAACTGTACTGCAATTCCTGCTTTCACACAAATGTATGTATATATTCAGGCCGGCCTTGTGCAGTCCAGAGTGTTTCTGATGACGTCATTACATGCACAACTGTCGAGTATCTCATGAACAACATCACAAGACTCTACCCCGGTGAGATCACCCTCCTCTTCTTCCTGATGAATCTGTCATCTTCATCCATGCTTTATCATGTCATTATCTGAAGAACACATTAACACCTGTTGACAGCTTAACCAGTGGAAAAATTTTAAAAATGTGTTGACATTGACGCAACGCTTTTGTTTTAAAGATAACGATCAGGTCCTGTCACTTGTTGCAACTTACCTTTGATTTTGTAGGATCATAGTGAGTTGCAGTATTTGAGTTTGATAAATAAGCGTAAAACTGTTCTATACAAAAAGTATAATTATAAAAAGCTCCTTATGTCAAATAAGCACGTCACATTTCATCACATGCTGAAAAGTTCTTATTCTGCAAACAAAGTTTAACACTTTACCAAAATTTCTTAACATATGAAGAATTGTTTGAAAATATGTTTAATCTTCAATCAGTTGATCCACTAATAATTTGCATCTGTGTCTACACCCAGGTGGCCGAGGCTTAAAGATGGAGGTGTGGAACAACATAATGCCTCAATACCTGACTGACATTTGGCGCTACAATGAGAACTCAGCTGGATACTGGTCACAGTGGATCGACTCCATGCCCCAAAACTTTCCAGATAACTTTAATTATTTTACTGCACGATTCAGAGGCTTCTTCGTCCCTCCAGCCAGTGGCAACTACACAATGTACCTGTCATGTGATTATCAATGTGAACTTTACCTCAGCAACTCTAGCAGACCAGAGTATAAGGTACTGACAGAGACTAAATTTAACAAATACTATTTTTTTCAATTTTTAAAATTCATTTATATGGCTACATTCTAATTCTCTGCCAAATGACTAAATGTAAATGTAATGTAAAAAAAAAACTGAGATTTACCGTAGATTAATTTATTTTATGATTAATTAATACTTTACATTCTCTTCTTCAGGTTAGAGTTGCATACCAGTATTATTATTTCTCACGTTATACACAACTGGTGTCACTGGAGAAAGAAAAAACGTAAGTTTAAGGACATTCAAAATAATATCATTCACTATACATCAAAGGAAGTTTTTATATACATATTTTTTCTGTAGCTACTACATGGAAATTCTGCTACAAGGTCGATCTTTTGTCAACCTTGGTTTGTTCCACTCGGAGAGTGCTTTTACTGAAGACCAGACAAACGATGCTGTCAATGAGGTTCAAAATATTGTGGCTGAATACAACATATTTGATGAGGAACAGGTATGTGGTGACTAACATGATGTTCACCTACTGTCCAGAAATGTTTAATGCAGGAGGCAGTGAGGAGTACACACTGAAATAAGGGGGCCAGATTGGCAAATGCAGTAATAAGGTGTTTATGTAAGAATAAATGCCAAATATGAAATTAACAACACAACCGTTATCTGAAGATCCAAATACTCAAACACAATAAATCATAAAGAGTTAATCACCTGTTTGGATTATTTATCTGGTTGCAGCTGCTCCAAAAATGTTTTAATTGTTGTTTTTTAATTATGATTTAACTTTTATTTTTTCATCATAATGGTTTATTTCAGCATCAGATTCAGTCAGTTCTTCTTCTGCTGAAGGTCAAATGAGACCGTTTATAATCTTACTAATTTTTTTAAATAATCATCCACCAACAACCATATTTACATTCTACACATGTATGTTAACAGCAGTCATTCTGGGTTGGGGTGAGTGTGCAGGCATTTCACTGTAACTTTTAAGTTATTATAAAAATCCACGCAAAGATATAAAACAGAAACAAGCAGCTAATGACATGAACATCAGTTGCCTGTCAGTCCTCTAAAAAGTTATTTACATCTCATTTAGATTTTGAGTTTTGTTGTTGTTGGCAGATACACCTGCAGTAAGCTGTTTAGGGTTAGAGCTACTAAAAAGTATAATTCAAACACTAGTTGTTGGTAACAACGTTTACACCTTTTTCCCCTGTTGACTTGGTGTCCAGCTCTTTCTCCCTTTTGTTCCTCACATCTGCCCATCTGTTCCTCAGGTGGTTTCCTTTAGTCTGTGGCCTACAAATGCCACCTCAGTGAAAGAGGTCCAGATAGTGAACATCAGCAGCAGCTGTAATCAGCCTTGTATGGGCACCTTCTTCAGCCTGGGCTATGGAGATGCCACAACTGGTAATGTTTTTTATAATCATACACAATAATTGAAGATTTAAATATTGGGTGCATTGTATCTTGCACTGAAAGTACTATGCCTGCGTGTTAAGTATCCACAAGAAAAACAAACTTGCATAGTTGCTAATGATTCTTAAAATCATTTATTTTTATTTTCTTAAAATCAACTTAACTGCAGTACTTCATTTCACATGTTCAAGCTTTGTCTTTTCCTTAAGGACCAATCCCAGTCAGTGCCTCGGCAGCGGTGGTGGAAGCAGCCTTGAACGGCCTCTGGACCATCAAACCTGACACAGTGACGGTCACCAAGCAGGACGACAGTGACGGATCTTACTACACAGTCACATTCAATTCTGACAGAGGTGAGAGACTGAAAACAAGTTATGGAGTTTGTGAAGTCTGTAAATTAAAAGCAAACATGTTAAAAATTGCAGATTACGATATGTTAAAATAATAGACCACATGTGGAGCTGCACCTGATAGAAAGCAGAATATAATTAAATGATTGTCTTTATTTATTGCAGGTGATTTTGAGCCTTTAACCTTCGAGGTTTTTGGCTTCGACACCAACATCTCTGTTACTGAGGACACCAAAGGCAGAAGCAACCTGAAGAACTTCACTCTGCTCTGGGGGGGAATCCCTACGAGGCCCATTGTCTTCAACGCAACTGCAGCTGAGGTCTGTTTTGTTAAAACCTCAGCTCCCAATTGTGATGTTGCTCAAATTTCCATAAGTCTCATTATTCTCAGTATGATGTTTAACAGGTTTAATTTAATGATGTTCACGTAGAGTTTTGAATTTGCTGATCTGCAGATCCTCCAAAGCTGATCCTGCAGACTTTTCAGTTTTTTTATTCTTGGTGTGAACTTTTTGTAAATCTGACCTTGTGTGAATGAACAGGTGCAGTCAGCTCTGCAGGACATGATGAAAGCTGAGTGTCCTCCTGAGATCCTGACCGCTGAAGGCTCAGATGTGAAATACTTCAAGGACTTTGAAAGTAACAACGATCAGGTCAGTGGGGACTAAAATTATTTGGAAGCTTATTCACTTGTATGTTGAAAA
>OMLM01008910.1:0-40151 GCA_900302695.1 Helostoma temminkii | reverse complement strand
GGACGGGTGGTGGGGCACTGGCTCTGCAATTAAACTAGATTTTAATGTTTCGCATAATATTTTGATCTTAACATTTTCCCCAGCTGTAGATTTTAGTTTTTAATCCTCCAGACAAACTAAAGAAAACTAACTAGCAGAAACACAGTGTGCAGAGGGTTTCTCAGGAGCACGGGCCAGAAAACAGGGGGTCTATCAGTACAGAGTTATTTCAGTGTAAGAATTTGATTTGTGTTTCTGGATCATGTTCATATATGGCTTCTTCTTTGCATGATAGAGCTTGAACTTGTATTGTTGGATGGTACGGTGAACTGTGATCAAAGACAGTGATTTGTTTTAAATGCAGTTCTGTCTGAAAACCTGTAGATCAGGTTAGATCCATTGTTACAGTTCAACCTTGTTGCTTGGCTTCAGAAATTTCTCCAGATTCTCTGAACATATTGACATTATGAACTGTAGATGATGATATATTCAGTCTTTGCATGTTTCGATGAGGAAAATTATTTTTTAATTGTTTGACAATTTGTAGATGCAGTTTTTCACAGATTGGTGAACCTTTGTCCATCTTTACTTCTGAGAGACTCTGACTCTTTAATCTCTAATCTCTGATCTTTTTATACTCAGTCATGTTACTGACCTGTTTCTAATTAACCTAATTCGTGTAGTTTAGTGTACTTTCTTGTTACTTTTCCAGCCTTTAGTTGCCTCTGTCCAAACTGTTTTGAGACGTGTTGCTGCCATCATTTTCAAAATTACTTCATATTTCTTAACATGGTACATCTTCTGAGCATTTTCTATGCTCTATTGTGAATAGAATGTGGATATATGAGCTTTGCAAATCATGTCATTCTGTTTTATGCAGATTTTACACTGTGTCCCAACTTTTTTGGAATTGAAGTTGTACATTAAAAGCTGGTTTGTCCATTACTCTTAACCAAAAACAAGCATGACCACTCACGAATGTCTGATTCATGTGAACCACTCATGCTAGCCCTCAGTCCAGGTGATGCAAAGCAACACATGAACTCTTTATGTGGGTGGGACAGCAAGACACTTTGCTCTGACACAGTTTCAGCATCAAAGTAGAAACACACCTGAGCACACCTTTCCTTTATCCTGATTGGATTGCTGTACTCTAAAATATTAAAGAGAAATTTTCCCTGGAGACCTTCAGGAAGTCTCTGAGATGCTTGTGGGGGTAAAGCAATTGCACCAAGCAGGTGTCAACTGTTTCTTCTGGCTACTATTTAAAACCATTTTCTTTTTTGTATTTCACAGTTTATTCTTCCATGTGGGTGTTTTTGCTCCACTTACTAGCCACATTTAATAAAGCAAATGATAAATGTAACTAAAAAAATTGAATCATCTCCAAATGTATGCATTGCAACTTTGAGTCATGATGAAACCTTCTTCCCCAAACAGTTACAGCTTGTCTTTCTCTACCTCAGCTCATATGAAGCCACCTAAGGACTGACCATTCAGCATTCAGGAACTTTATCAAAGCTTTTTAAGCCTTTGATTAGAGCGACAGAGTTCAGTTGGGGCTGCTGCCTTATTAGTGTATGATTCAGAATGTAGCCTAGGCCACAATTCTCATTACTCTTACATGTCTGAAATACCAGTGTTCAGTGTTTTCCTTTCTAAATGAGGCTTTCTGTGTTTTGGCTACACACAAACAAATTATCTCCAAGTAGTAGTTAATTCATTTAAAGATGTGTTCATATTCTTTTATACTGTAGCAGTACTATCTACATAGGGTATGTGTACTGCAGATAGCTTGGTGCTATGATCAACACGTGAAAGGTTGAGTGGGACCTTAGAAACAACACTGGAAGAAATTCTGCTCAGTTGAAAGACGCAGATGATTAACTGACTCTAAAAACGCATTCTACCAGATTCCAGACATAAAAATTACACAGACGTTCATCCTGACTCTGCATTTTTAGGCAAATCCAGGATGTCCACTAGCTTTGCATCTGGCCATCACCTTACGTTCCCACACATTGAATAATGTTGCTAATTAATCTTGTATTAAATGGATCAAATATAGTCTATTTGTAGTATGTCATGCTCAGAAAAGTTCACCATTGTTCATTCATTCATTAAATTGCTTCACGACTGGAAAATGCTTGGAGCTGGTTGCTGGTTACAGCTCAGGGTAGGGAGCTGACCAATCAGAACACGTTGTGCTTTTTGGAAGTAGGGCCTTAAAGAGACAGGAACTTATAAAATAACTATTTCAGTCAAAGGTGAAGGGGCTGCAGAAGTGGACAGGATCAATACAAGTCTTTGTTTATTAGTTAGTTAGTTAGTTAGTTAGTTAGTTTCATTTATAGCCCCCATAACTAATTCCCCAGAACTAACTCCAGACCATATATAGTACTGTGCAAACATTTTGGACACTTCCGATGTTTGTCCATCAGATAGTCTGATCAGGTTGATATCTGATCAATCCTAATTTATTGTGCAGCATAACGGTAAGCCAAAATATACAAGTAAATATTCATGACATTTGTAAAACTTTTACTACCTAAAACCTTTTACATTTGCTTTTGTTAGACTGTATCCTGTTGCTCCCGGCTCCTCCCATCCTGTTTCTGAAACTACATCTTTCTCCATGGAGCCAGACTACTGTGTAAAGCTACCATTGGCTGTTAGCCCTTTCTGTGCAAAAGAACGCTGCCTCCTGGGTCTTAGGTCCAGTTTCTAACTGTCTGCTGTGTAGCTGCAGTAGGGTTTCTGTGACCTGCTTCTACATTCATTTAAAATTACATTTTAAGCTTCACCCTACTCTTTTTATGAGTTTCTCTAGGTTGCTGATGGAGCCGTTGTGTTGGCCATCACACAATGGCAACAACAATGGCAACAACAAATGGCACCACCTCACTGGAATAAGAGCAGAAGGCCTGTATGTAACCCAAACATTAAATTAATTAGAACAGCCTAGAAACAATGTCTTGTCCCATTTTTTACTTAATTTCTTAGAAAATTTGCAAAATAGTAGTTATTGCAGTCTTAAATCTTGAAAACATTTTTCATTTTATCATAGAAATTTTGTGAAATTAACACCAGTAGAAAAGGTGGATTGCGTGAGTTCTTGTGTGTATTTGAAGGATCAAATGAGACACAGACACAGTAACTAGTAAACTTTAGGTTAATAACTGTCTTTTCCTAAATGATTGTTTAAAAAATTAAACCTCTGTGCTTTTTTTCTTCTTGAAGCCCCTGGGAGCAGATCAGAGTCTAATCAACATGGATGTTTAAAAGAATCACTCTCAGAAACGCTCTAGCAACCTCCTGCTCTGCGTTACAGAGCCGTGAGTCACTCCACTGAAGGAACCCAGCGAGGGATGAAAGTGGTATTAGAGCCGGTTAATTCGTCCTGACAGTTAGAAATGTTAAATCCTGCAGGAGGCTCAGCTTAGGGCGCTCACTCTCTGCCTAAGTAGGTTAAATACAAACCAGTGTGATCAATCTGCAGACATTAAATAAATACACACAGCTGAGCGAGACACCGACTGGACATTCTGCTGTGGAGGTAAAGCGAAGAAACAGAGAGGTGCCCTGGAGAAAGGCACTAAACCACCAGCCTACCAGAGGCAACCAGAAGAGGCAGAGATGGATTACTAATAAGAATAACGGGACCAGTATCCATAGGCCTCTTATCACCAGGGGCCTCTGAGTACCACGAAGCCCAGACCAGCAGGAAATAGGAAGAACACCGTAGAAATCTGTTATAATCAAACATAACAAAGGAAGAAAGACATTTAGGAGGGAAAAGAAATGTGCAGATGTAAAAAAAATATCTGGGCTAAACAGAAGGAAAAGTTTTGGAAGGAAAAGGGTTTGTACTAAACTTTTGTATTAATTCACAACAAAAACTAAAATCTGTTAATTACCTTCAATCTTTATTTATCTGACAGCACAAATAAAAGAAAAGTGTTTTCTCTGGCCAACTTTATTGTATTTTGTAAACGTGAGAACAAGCTAAAATGTGGAGCTGTCAGTTGTCTCTAGGCCTGACTGACATGAGCTCACGTCCAGACGACCCAGCAGTGTTTCCGCACAGAATTGAAGTTTGGCTTCTACTTTGCCTAGAAGATGTCAAGGTTCCAATTCCAGATGCAGAAAACTCTAGATTTGCTAACATTGA
This sequence comes from Helostoma temminkii, assembly GCA_900302695.1. NCBI lineage: Eukaryota > Metazoa > Chordata > Actinopteri > Anabantiformes > Helostomatidae > Helostoma > Helostoma temminkii. The sequence goes on along the minus strand of OMLM01008910.1, from coordinate 36,001 downwards.
TAAAATACAAAAATGTTGATCAGGAAAAAACTGCACATCATTTAAACAGGTTCAAGCTAATTGACAACTTACATTTTAGCTTTTCTTGCATTTAGAAAGAATTCAAGCGTTTCTGAAAATATACTTTGTAGTTTGTCAGTTCTTACACAATCAACCACAGAACAAAGCACCTCTTGTGCTGAGAACACTGGCAGTTCTAAACAACATAAACCCCATAGTGACTGCAAAGATGTGAAGCGCTGGGTGTCGTGGGGACCACCATTAAGTTCTGCAGATGAAGGTGTAGAACTGACAGTCAGAAGTAACGAGCCATAAAAAGTTTCTTTTATATATATATATATATTATTTTTCCATCTTACTCCATGGTCCATTTTAGTTACTGTATAAAGACATCAAATATATTAAAAATGAAATATGAAAATTCCATGCATCCTAAGTAATTTAGTCATTTTAAACTGTACCGTGTTTCTAACTGGTCTTTGTCTATTTTATTTGTACTATATAACTTATGGTTCAGCAGAAATAGTACTATAAACCAGGGCCAAGCAAAAGGCCAAACAAATGGACCACATAACTGTACTGAATGCACGAGCTTCAAAACATAAAAACATACATACTGTATGAACAGTAGCATCGAGTGGTGGCTCAATGGAAAACAAAAATATTTCTAAGTGACCCCAAGTTTTGAACAGTAGCGTACTCGTTTGAATTTACAACTTGAATATAAATAAATCAGCTAAAGAAAGAGCCACTAAAATAAGTTAAGTTTAAAAAAGAAGTTAACTAGTTTGTACGATGTGTAATGCAACAACATTTAAAAGCAAAAGTGATCTGAACAGCCAGAAATGGAAGGTGAGGTGAAAAGCCTGCCATCATAGTGAGGCATGAGGTGCAATAATTGTTTAAGTGGGACTGACAGTGTTCAGTGTCAGATACTCCCTACACACAGAAAAGGGCAAAAGCTGTGTCAAGTATAAAAAAGTATATGAGACAGAGGTAGTAAAGTGTGATTTCTAATGGCCTGGGCCCAACAGCACAGTGGGCCTTCAGCCTATTTACTGTTAAACAGAACAGCATTATTTACTATATGTGTGCGGGTTAGCTTCAGCTGCATTTTGGATGAATTTGATGTTCATCTTGCAACCTGCTCAGCTGGGACTAGAAACATGATCAGACAGTGGGACGGACGAACGTTGGAGGAGAAGGCCCTGCAGCTGCTCTGTTGCATGAAATTACAGAGCAAAACACGACGAGGAAATTTATGCGGCTGCCTCTTTGTGTTCACGCTGCGAGAGAGCAAGCTGAGCGGAAACTGATCAGATCTGATCAGAGCCACTTTAAGGACGAGGCCAGCGGTGCGGGCTGGCTCTGTGTGTGTGTGTGTGTGTCATGGTGGGGTGGGGGGAGCTGCACATTCACAGGCCCATACACTAATTTCATTCAGAGCTTGTCTAAAAATAATAATGCCTCACGTTTAATTTCCAAACTGGAGGTCGGAATCAGAATCAACAACAGCTTTCACTTAAGAGGAGCTATCCTACATTTAGAGTTATGGCAAAAAATTATTTCTGCTTGCATTTCATGCAAATTCATGTTTCTACATTTTAGCTATACCAATATATTTTTACCTATATCTATATATTTCTTAGTTTTTTAAACATAATTTCACGTTTCTGTATTGAGTAACAGCGAAGAGGAAGCCAATATATTTTCATGCTGTGTTTCATCTTGGAGGTCAAAGGTCATCACAGAGCCCACTGAGCTGTGATTAGTCAGTCAAGGTTGAAAATGATATTTAGACAAAAACTTCAGGCAAAAAGCCTGAAACAACCAGCTGCCAATCATCAAGATCAAGTCAATCCAAGTCAAAGTTGAAAAACAGATCCCTTAAGTCCCCAGAACATGTCTATAAATCTTCATGCTGCAAAACCATGCAGATTCTTGTTTCTGTCCTGGTTGAAATTTTTTACACTCAGAGCCTGTCTCTGGAACAACTGGTTTTGAGTTTTGCTCCAACCTCCCCTCCTGTTTGCTGACGTACCTCCCTTTAAGGAGACCCCACCTAGGGTTACAAGGACGGAGGACATAAACTATCTACAAACTACCAAGAACATCAAAAGTACAACCCATGAATGTAGTATTCAACCTCATTGTTTTTATTAAGACACATCTTCTAGTCAACCCTAGACGGTTCAGCTGTAAAACCAGCTGACAGTTTCTCTGGTCACAGCTAATCTAGTTACAAACAAGACAAAACAATTAAAAAACCTCAAACTTTGAAGTAGTCCCGGGTTTAGGTAACAGACAGAATCAGTCCATCTTTGAGCTCCTGTGAATCCAGCAATGTTGTACAGGTCCTCGCTGATATAGGGTGCAGACATTCCACCCTAGAAAAATAAATTTCAGATACTGTCATGTCACTTTCTACGGAGGGAACAATATTAAAAACATAGATGACCTACACTCTGTTCTGTCCATAAACACCTCACACGGAGCATCAGCTTCGTTGCTGGCACTTAGCACTTAGCCTGGGATGATTAGGCTCTTGTCAGCCCCTGTGTGTCTAATCTTTTTAAACTGACCACACAGACACAAAATACGCAAGGAAGTATGTAAACAATGGTGCAGATGGACTGAAAACAAGTACACGTACTGTACATCTGTTAGTCTACAGCAAGTATACAACTAGCATAGGAGCACATGGCAGTTGCTTCAAACAATGGCAGGGAGAAAGCTACCAAGAGGTATGGGCTGTTTCACAGTTAATGTCTATGCACCACTTGCATTTTAGCTTTGTTTGAAATTATTTGATGTATATGTATTTGTTGTACAATACATTGTTTGTCAAGTGACATGTTACATTTTTTACTAATACCCAACCCTCAATCTTTCCCTGACCCTAACCCAGTGATGTGAGTGTCTGACCCCAACCATAACAAGCTATTAAAGTTGGAGTCACATATAGGCATGTTCAGATATTTTAGGGAAAGAGAAAACCGGATGTTGCGGCTCAGATAATTTGGTGAATAGAAATCCATTGTCTTTGGACATTTCATTGATATGTTAAGTTTTTGCCACTTGAAGACAGGGTTGCCTCTGCATGGTTTACAAATATCCCTTTGTCATACACTTTAAGATTTCTATGTTTTGCAAGTCACACATTGTTGCTATTATATGATAATGTTATTGTTTGACTTGTATGCATTTTAAAGGACTCAAATATTTCTGTGCTATGAAAGATGTTGGATTTTACTGCTCTTCAACATGATATTTACAAATATGAAATTGTTAAATTAGAAGATGTGCTCTTCCGCTCTGACTGCAACCTTCAGCTGAGAAGCCTTCTGATTGGTCAGAACTCAGTTTGTGTTTGAGACAAATCTGCATCCTTAGATTAGAAATATCCCCTTTACTTCCTTGTAGCGGATTAATGTTCTTGAATTAAAGCTGACAAATCCCAAACAAATGACTGACTGACACAGACGTGTGTGTATGTGTGTGTTGTTTCCATACATTTAATGTTGATTTGCTACACTGTCTGTACCTTCAGATTATTATTAGCCACAAGGCTTAAGGTGACACACACGCATACACATGCACACACACACATATGCACATGAATTATTCATTATTTTTGTGTGCACATGTTTACAAATAATCCATTATAGACACACAAATTAGATTCTTCTTGTCTGGACTGGCTCAACATGTTTTGTTTCTTTGTTTTAGTCAATCCACAATCAATAATATGAATGAATTATCAAAAATATGAATACAGATTTAAAATACAGGGGTAAAAAAATTTTCATACTTACAGTAGGTGTGGCAGCTGCTACAGCATGAGCTCAAGAATAATGATGTGAAGTGGTTATTATTAGAAATAACTTGGTTTAATCTTAGTTATAGACATTATATATCAGTGTCTATTCAGGTCTCTCATAAAGTGAAAATACAGAATACAATCCATAATACCCAGTAATAAATACAGCACAGTATATTTTTCTGTACTTCTGCTGGGGCTTTTTTAATATTTGCGAAACATGATGATGTCAGAGTTTACTTCGGTGGGTGCACTCACCATCTGAAAGGACTCTTCCCCACTTTAAATTCCACACTGAAGATTTTTTAAAGTCATCCCTAATATTCCTCAACAGAAAAACACAAGAGTCTCATCAATAATTGAACTGTATGACAGGTTTACTGTATGTGAGGGTTTTAATCATTTAGCTTTAGTTCTGGATCCCAGAAAGTTCTACAATACATGAAGACCAAGAAGCCTTTATGTTTTAACAGTCTTTGATGTATTTGAATTAATTAATTTAATGAACACTGACAAATGATATTAAAGTAGTTTTTATCAGCACTGAGTACATTTGCAGCACCCAAGATTTTCAAAGTAAAGGACCAGCAAATGTCCATGTTTCTGAATGACACACACACACAGAAACTCATATAGGAAGAATAAAAAGCTCAATACTTATTAATAGGATTATTTCATAATTAATTTGTCATTGCAAGGAAAAATGATGGAGGTAATAATAAGATGAGATGAGATGAGAACTGGGCTGTCAGGAGGTGAAGTCCAGTAGCCTGTTGTTTAAAAGCACACATCTGACACACACACACAGTAATTACACACATACACAGATAGGTGCACAAAACAACATGGCAGCAGCAGAGGAGATTTGATAAACAGAAAGCATGTCCCAGTAATTCATGTTACGTTTATGTCATGTTATTATCTGACAGCAGATGAAGACGGAGCATTGTCCACTGCTGAGCTTTACACATACAGTGTGTCCATTTAAAATAAAGATAAAGAGGTGGCATTAGATTTTAATAGACGTCATGAGTTTGTGTGAGCATTTATAACCATGCATGTTTATTCACAATATGCATGAAGCCTATTTCTTATAATAATGTTTAATAGTGTTAAATGTTTGTATCAGTATTTTTTGCAAACGCATCAGCTGTATAAAAAACACATGTGTGAGTGTAAAGGATCACTTCATCTTCAGTGTGTTACCGTCGCACAGCTGCCTGTTTCCTCACAAACTTTCTCCTGACATGAGGCAGGAATTAAGTCGTCAGACGTGACTCAAACCAGCAACACACACTTCTTCAGGCAAAGGCACAGGCGAAGGAGGCAACTGACACGCTTTAACCACAGAGGAGTGATGTCACACGGTCTCCACCCAGGTGTGCGTCATGGTGTGGTCGTCACAGAAACGCAGACGCAATAACAAAAACAGGTGTGTGTGTGTGTGTGTGTTTACAGTCCATGTTGTAACTGTGGAACAGTTACTGACTGCACTGTTTCAGGTTACTTTTTAATGTTCTCCAGTCTCTGCTACTAAACAAATCTTTGTGTTGTTTGTGAGGCAGCAGATGCTTTGATTGTGATTTGTATAATTCACAGTTCCTTTAACACACCTCCAATCTGGTTTCACTAACTGGACTTCAGGTTTGCTAACTCAGGTCGTTAGTCCAGGGAATAATGCTCCTTTTACTCCACCACACCAATAACAGCTGTGGCCAGAAGTTATTATGTTTTTAGGTTTGTCCGTCTGTCTGTCTCATTCTAGTGAACACTACATCTGAGGAACGCCTTGGAAGAATTCTTCAGTCCTGATGCAAACGTCCACTCGAACTGAAGGATGAAGTGATCAGGTTTTGATGAAAAGGTCAAAGTCACTACGTGTGCTCAGTCTCATGAGCATGATGTCGCAGCAGCACCTAGAGGGAATGTCATTACATCCACTTGGACTTTTACAATATGAGTCAAGCATGTAAAAAACTGAAACTGTTTGGCTGAGCCATGCACACACAAAGCAGTAGTTTCTAACTTAAGCTGAATGTTTAATTGATGCACTCTATATGAACAATGACTTGTGTGTTATTAGTTCAAAGAAGGTAGAAACTAGGATCACCTCATACACAGCCTTCAGGGACACCTCTACTAATATAAACTACTGCTGGTCTGGCCCATGGTTAGACCTGAAGTCACTTTGTAGGTTGCAAATCACTGGGACTCTTTGGTGGGGCTGAAGGGAAACTCCTTCAGGGGCTGAGGCAGTGTCTAGTTCCCTATCAATCAGGAGTGAGGCAAAGAGCCCAGTAGTCATTTCCCTTCCCCTGTCAGAGTAAATATATGTAAGGAGGCGGGTCCACTTCTGGACCAGGATAAATTTTAAAAATTGCTATTTTTGCCACCAATATTTTTGGTTTAACGTTTATAAAGTGTGGTCAAGTCAGGCTTCACTTTAACATATCAGATGATAATGTTTAAAGAAGTGATTAGTCATTCCCTGTTCACTGTTAGGACCCTTTTTGTAGCTGCTGTGTTAACTTTGCAACACGTAGCACTGCTGATGTGTTTCACATTTATGTTATCATTCCTTTTTTCTGCATAAGACACCACTGATGTGAGACAGAGAGGCCTCTCTCTACCTGTAGCTCCAGCTAAAAGCTAGGAAGCCTCAGTCTCGACCTTTCTGGGTTTTGTCAGAAAAAAAAACTTTCATCCCCTGAAACACAAACAGCAGCATGAAGTTCTTTCATCCTTATCCTCTCTCATCTCGTCACTGCTATTCATCTCACAGCTTCACCACTCTTCTAGTCCTTCACTGCCTTCTGATCCATTAAGCAGCAAAAAGAGTAAAGAGGAAACTAATTACTAATTAGCAGAGATAAGTACTTGCCTAAAATGTACTCCACTACAAGCAGAAGTATATTTTCACAGTAAAAGTACTACAGTCGTGGCTGTCATACACTCAAGAACAATTTGAAATGTACATTTCAAAGAGCTTTATTAGCAAACTGTAATATCAATAATAACAATATTTAAAGTGTGAACCCTTCTTCTTTATGATGGCTGCAGCTCGCTCAGGCTCCGACTAGTAGCTAAAGCTGTCAAATATATGCAGTGGAGTAAAAGTACATATAATTGTGGTGGAATAAATGTGGAAATACTTCATGGTACTCCATACTACAGCACCTAAGTAAAGGTACTTACAGTAAATATTCACACACAAATGTGTACACATGAATAAAGTAATTGCACAATACAAATAATATACTGTACTAAGGAGAACAACATTATTCCAGTTCTAGGACTTGAATGAAACAGTTGCACAGACAAAGTACTAATTTAACTTGAACTGTTACAACCATTCCCGTACTTCCGCTCTGCTTGTGTTTTTTCTTCTTCTTCCATTTTAGGAAGTAGAAGAGAAGAGATGAAACTAATTTTTAATAAATGACACAAAGCAATTACCTTATTCAGACCGAATATTTGGATGTGGTACCGTATAGCTTCTCAGAGTAGCTCTGACCATGACTGAGGATTATACTTCAATTTATTTAATTTAAAAAACTATATATGGCAACCTCCTGCATAGGTGTTGTACACCACGAGAACTCGATTGTAATTTGAAGCGCTTATCCAGACTGCCTGTCTGACTGCCACAGTTTGTCAAATTCAGTCTTATTTCCACACACAGACATAATATTCATCTTAGATTCAATGTGGCTTACATTTTTAAAAACTGTCCTCCTGAACCTGCTGTTCTCTGGAAATCAGTGTCAGAGTTTGAATCATAAAATAAAATTTTAATTCCAATTACATGTGTTAGTTATACAGTGGTTTTGCTCAGCAGCAGCATCCTTATTCCATTCACCTGCTCTCACTGATCCTCTTCTTCTTCTCTTGGATTTGAATCCATGAGCTTCCTGCTCACAGCTACAGCAGGATTCCTCCCCCACTCTTGAATCCTCCCCTGGGGTGTTTTTTTTCTTTCTTTCTTTTTTGGTGTTTTTCAGGAAGCAGCAGATTATTGGCAGAGAGATCAGACGGTGTTAAAGATCTGATAGATGCTGGCGGGCAGAATTTAAATGTATTGGAGTGTTTATATTTATATACATCAGCGTCATTATCATGGTGTTCGTCCCGTTAGCCTCTGGAGTCCTCAGCTCGGTGCTCCAGGCTGAACACTGTGAGTCCAGACTGAAGAGAATGAAAAGTGAAGCGGTGTAGTTTGTATCTGGGTCAGAGCATGAACACATTTGTCAGCACACTGAACAAAATGAAACAATCTGTTAGAAGGAAAAATTCAGATGTGCGCGCACTGTTTATCTTTAACGTCTGGGACCCTGATTCCCCTTAAATGTCTCTTTTTACTATAGTGTCTTATTCATCTTTAACTATATTTTGTTTAGAATTTCAACAAATCTCAACAGGCTTTTATTAGAAAAGCACTTTATACTAAAACTGAGCATCAACCCTGGTTTGGTTGCTGGTGGCAGCAGCAGCAGAGCATGCTGGGAGCAGCACATCATCCAGGTGTTGTTTAATCAGAGCAGTCAGACTGCAGCCTGAGGACTGTTAAAGTTTGGACAGGTGACCTTGATGCTGCACTGCAGGGGGTGGAACTTACTATACTAAACACATCCACCTGGATCAGATTCAGCCCCACAGAGATCTGTTCGTTAGAGGAAGGCCAAGGTCATCAAAGAGGCAAGTCTGCTTTAAAAAAGACACTCTGCTGAGAAACATCAAAAAGTGAAGTCCTGCTAGTTCATTACAGCCAATAATGAGAGCGATGGACAGAGCAGACAACATAGTGGTGACTTGACCGTTTTAGTCTTAACTAATAATAGAAACTTTGTGCTGACAAGTCTCAGAGACTAAAGGTCACAAGGTCATTCAAATTAATTCTGCTTTGCCCAGGCCTCCCTGAGTCTGCCCTTCAGGTAGCCATTGTGATGTTATAATAAATGAGAATGCTCAAAAATGTATTAATCAAGCAGAAGAAGAAAACTTTTAAAAGAAAATATCAGTGCACTGCTCCTCAGAGACTCGTTTACACATCACATTGTGGAGAATATTTCTAGTGGGGAAACATTTACATACTGTTGCTTTAAGTATTTCATTTCAAGGTGTATTCATATTTCTGCACATGTTTATATTTCAGCACACTACCTTTCTAGTCACATACAGTCATCTGTTTAACACTATTTGTTTAGAACTATTTCCAGTTACAAATATATTTACTATTATTTTTAAATATCAGAATAATAAAATTATGTATTTGACCTGTCTCAGAGTGAACAAACATTAATTATTATCAGAAAGCAGTTTATCTCTTAAGAGGAGTTAAAATTTTACACATTTGCCAAGTGTGTGGCCCCGTGTGCAATTAATAAATCTTTAGAACTAGTCCTAGGCTCTATAGAAATTAAAATATGTTCTAAAGAAGTTTATATTAACAGTCATACAGTGATCAGTTATACACAAAAAACTAAAATATTGGTAAAAATGTAAATTACTGTGACTGTTCCACATTTTAATAAAATTGCAACAAATTATCGTAAAGTGAGTTTTACATTTTGATACAGTTACCTGATAAAACTGGTTAGCTTAATATTGCAGAAACACATTCAAATTTCAACCTGTTTCACACTAAATGTCTGTAATTTTAACTGTGGCCAAATCAACCAGCTAATATATAAACAAATAACACTCACTTTGCACTAATTGGTTGTGTTTAAATTGTGAAACTGTTATTATTTATTTTATTTATTATCATTGGTGAACTGTAAATTACTAGGAAACACTTGCACAATTTATTTTTCCTGTTTGCACTTGTTCTTGTCAAAGTCTGGATAGATTTATCTTGACAGTGGAACTGTGTCGAGGTCCTGTTATCATCATCACCCTCAACAAAACTCATTTACACAACCAAACTAACTACCAACTTCTGTGTAACACATTTCACTCACATTAGTGTGAATTAAAATGTACTTTGAGGTACTGTTTACATGTGTATCTAGTGGTGCATGGTGTGAGTACTAGGAAAAACCCACTGTTTAGTGTCCAACATACAGTTCTGTAGCGCCACCTGCTGGCCTAAAGCAACACTGTTTATTCTCCTTCTACCTAAAACTGAAACCTTGATGTCAAGTGGTTTTCTACCTGTGTCCTCTACCTTCTCTACACTTCACACCTAGAACCCAGTGGATGAAGTGTTTCAAACACCACCTGCAATTTGTTCTGAAATGTTTCACTTGTGCACCTGCATGTATCTGTACAGTATGTTGTGGAGTGGTGCACTTCATTTTTTTACCTTTCAGTGTAAATATCCTGCAGACTGGATATAATCAGTGTGTACTGTGATGCGGAAAAAAGAAACAGAGGGGCTGTTATAGTTCAGTGGGATTTAAGTTTATTGCACACAAGCAGCTGTTCAGTGATTCTGTATGTAGATAAACACACACACTCTTGATCATGATTGTATTCCATGTAGGAAGAAATATTCAAGACATTAAAAACTACATAAATGGCTCACATACAGAACATATAGGCTCCACATTCTGCACCAGAATCTTTAAGGAGTAGTTTGAAAATACAAATTCAATTTATTAATTTCATGTATGTTAAAGCTACGATATGTAACATTTTTTAAAAATGTATCTTAGTATAAATATGCTCCTAACGCCCTTGTAGCCAATTTTGATTGGTTGAAAGCCAACGTCATGGCTGTCAATCAATATGTGATGTCACTGCTCCCCTATCACTGTGGCTACACTGGGCTGATTTCTAGCACAGTTTTACCAAAAGAGACAACAGGCTACCAGGCTGATGGTGTAGGGTAGTTTACATGCTCACTGCGAATGTTGATGGAAGTCTAAAGTCGCCCATGTTTTTAATATATGTTAAGAAAGTTGTCTAGTGTGTGTCAGGCAGCAGCATGCTTCTAGTCTTCTCATTAGCAAATCCTCTTTCTGATTATTTTTGTACATTTATATGACTTTCCAGTGTATGTAGACACAAACCAAGTAAGATGGTCTATTCAGAAGTCCTGCTTGTAATGATGCTATTGCTCAAATTGAAGTCCCGGCTCTGGTCAATCACCATCCACCACAGCCTCTGCCTTGGCTCTCAATCATCATTTGTCTTCTACAGCAGGCCCAAAAGTAGCATAATATGGGCTCTTTAAGACTAAAAGCAAAAAGAACTGAACAGAAAATTTTGTATTGGTACCACTGTCAGCAGATGAATAGAGAGAAGAGGTATTTTGAAATGGACACTAATTTGGCCTGATCTCTGCTTAACTGGTAGGTTTTGTAGTTTATTTACTGTAGATTCAAAACAACTGATACCTAAAGAGATGGGTGGAGAAGATCACATTGATTTCAAATGCTAGCTCTAGCTTGTTTACTAAATGTTGTATATTGTAGCTTTAAATATAAAATGTACATGGTTTATCAAGAATTAGCATCAAACTGCCCCTAAAGTGAAATTATTCATTGCAGTGTGTTGACAAAGTTCATATTCATACAAGACATGGTTGGCTTGTGCCATGTCCAAGCATAACTGTCCTCATTCCCCTGCTCCCCTGCTGGTCTGTGCTGACACTGAGCTTAATGAAGGGACACCATCACTGTAGCTCTGATACAGTAGATGTATGCACATTTGTCATTAATTTGTGATTCCCCAGTAAACAGAAAGAATAATCGCCCTTTATTTCAGAAGAAGCAACCTAAGTCACCACATTAGATATGAAGTCATATATCACAGTATGGCTCATAATTGTATTTACCTTGTGAATACGTGTGGAAATAGACAGATCCCCTTGCCATTGCGAATGGGACACTGCATAATTGATATGGCCTTCAAGCACCGTGCACAGGCTTGTTTAGCAATCAAGCTAGATGCGTATCGTACCTACAGAACCATGCTCCAGCTCAGCTCTTCAGTGGGGTTTGGGGTACGGGACAATGAACGAATGAATGAAAGCAAAAACAAACAAACAAAAAAAAAGTAAGGAGTTTGTTGAATGAGTTTGTAACAACTTTTCCACACCCTGAATTTGCATTCCTCAACAAGTTCTTCAGCACTGATCTCAGGGATGTGCTGCCTTCCTCTGCAGCTCAGCCTGACTGCTTACTGACAGATCTGAAACTGAACCTGAAGCAGATATTAATCTGCCAATCAGTTTAACTACAGTCTTTTCTCTTTCCTCTCCTACACCTCATTCAATGCCTTTGAGTGTGTGGTAGATGTGTTTGGGTAAGATCACGTATCCCTCTCTGAATGCTGGAGATGGCTCGTGCCTGGTCCTGGTCTCCTCGCAGGCCGCCTTCATCCTCTTGAGCTGCCGTTCCTGTCGCCGACACTTCTGCTGCATCGTCTTCAGCTTCTTCCTCAGACGTTCCACCTGCTCCTCCAGCTGCTCAATGCGCTTCTTCTGCCGCGCGGAGTCCTCCGCCGTGTAGTTGTGGTCGCAGGAGACTGCTGCTGTGTCACCGCAGGTGATGTGCAAACTATTCCCAGGCTCAGACTCTTCCCCCTCCTCCACCACTGGATCAGACGGCAGAGGAAAAGAGAGAGGGAAGTGGATGTCTGAGGAGAAAGGATCCTCTGCTGACTCTGCCTGCAGACAGAAGACACACAAGATTTCTGTTGCTGCTTCGTTTTTTTGAAATAAAAATAAAGTGATGGATCATGACTGGAGACTGCCCTGATATGAGACCACATTTTGGTTTTTGGAGCAATTTGATTTAAGGTACTTTTCGCCAAAAGTTCCAGTAAGTTCAAGATCCCAATAACTAATGTTGCAAAAGCTTCTTAAACACATGAACAGGACAAACCCCCAAAAAACATGAAGCAAATTTTTCTACCGATGTATAAATAATGGACAGTAAAGCCTAGACTTTGATATAGGTCCATCTATCAGAAAATCTGTTGGGTGGAAAAAACCATCAATGTAATTTAGACTCTGGTTCTTCCAGTAGAAATGTAGGCACGGGAACCAAGTCTGTGTTTAGGTTCAGGCAGTGGAAACACTTTGGCTTAATTTAGTTTTGTCCCAAACTCTAAATTGTCCAGATTAGCTGATTAACGGAGCTGTAGCAATTAGCCAAGTGAAAGTAGTCAATGTATTTATTAACCAAAAACTATGTTTATAACTCAATAAAGCTTTAAGTGATTTTTTTAGGTTTCCCAAATGTAAAGACTGGATGCTTTTCTTTGACATGGATGCTACAATCACCTTCATATTTTCCACTGGTCCCTTGACTGATCCATACTCGCACTATAAACACGCATATGCTTCTATCCATGTTACAACTGAGAGTGTGTACAGGCACACTCTGTATAAGCACAGTGCAAAACATGATGCTGTAGACAGCAACAACAGCAGATAGAAGAAGAGCTTCTCTGTTTGTTGTGTTTGACTGAGCTACATGAAGAAGTACTGTGCCAATAACACTGGCAGTCTGACGTATGAAACAAACAGCAACTTCACTGTTTGCAGTGGCACTGCAGACACTTTACATTTGCATCTATAGAGTCTTGTGGACTGTCATGAAGCAGGGAGGTGATGAAATTTCCGCCATGTAGCAGAGACACAGACACAAAAAAATGTACGAATTCACCTTTATGCCACATTCAAACAAACGTGTGGTGTGTTCTGCCATTTCATCAGCTTCAAACACACTGTCACATGAAACTATACATCTTGACAATGCAGTTCTAATGTGATGTGTAAACAAAATGGACCCACTAGAAGACTGTGTGTAGTACAGATTCAAAAACTTAACTATTATTAAAATTATGATTTATATCAGCAAATTTATGATGAACCATTTGGGTGATTTTTGTTCTCCTTCATTATATGTGAATGATCTGAGCTGCACTACCTTGATGCTGAGGTTGAAGGTGAACAGTGACGGCACTGCGTTCTCTTTCAGCACTCTGTTGTTGCACTCTCTCTTGAAACAGTCTTTGGTGAAGTGCTGCGAGCAGATGTTGCTGTACTTTGTCGGCTTGAAGTTGTTCCTCCTCATAGCTGCCACCCATTTCCCACAAACATCTGGACGCGCTAGAGGAAACCTGAGCAAATCAATCATTGAAGAAAATTAACGATGAACCTAGCAGATACTTAAGTCATTTCCTCCTGTAGGATTTATTTTAGACATCAGTCAATATGAATCAGTTTTTAGAATAAATATCAAGAATTATTTTATTTAGGATGTTTAGAAAAACAAAACACTCAAGAGGATATCTAGTCAGAGGACATCTAGGTTTCCACACAGAATTCAGCTAAACACCCACTTTATAACTGACTGTTAAAACTATACCTCTCTTTAACTGTCACTGCGTTTCAGCATGTTTAAAGCCTCATGTTTAAAGGAGAAGTGAGGCTAACATTAGCTTGAGAGCCTTTAAACATGGACACACAAATAACTCCAGAGTTTATTCTGCATTGCTGAATAAGACAAACACGCTGAGACAGTACAGTAGTGTTTTGCAAGTAAGTATTATATCCTGATAAATTCAGCATGTAAATATATATATAAAACACAACTTAACTGTGTCTTGCCTCTGCATCGCCACCGTAACGTAATCGTCAACGCACTTTGTTGCCGTGCGATCAACTGGCGAAGTTGATCAAAGACTTTCAAATTTACCAACGGAAATTCGCGCTTGGTTATTTATTTGTAACCCGATTTTACTCATGACACCTACAGACATAAATAATGTATTGTGTGAATTTATACCTTACGTACTTTGTTGACGAGGAGCAGAGAAACTTTAAAATGACTCAATTGTAAGCGCAGGCTTGTGAGCTCACTTTCAACACTGTCCGACCAGCTAATGCTAACTAGCTCGCACTCTTAGAAGAGAAAATAACTTACTTGTGAAAGGAAATGGCTTTGTCTTTATGGTAGCGGTTTTTACATCCGTACGCTGAGCACGTCTGAACCATGACTGCGGCCCGAACTACAGTGCCTGAGAGTCCGGCTGACACTCCACGAAGCTCCGCTGGTGGTCCTCCACCGTATCCCCTACATTCCCGATTGTTCCTCGCGCGTCGACCCGGAAGTCGTTTCGGTCCGTCTTAAATGACGTTGTTTTTTTTTCTTATTGAACATTACAGGTATGCGCATATTCAGCTAAAGGTTAGTAAATATGAATAATAGTTGTTCATAGACAAGTAAAGAATATTATTTTTATTTTATTTCCACCTCATCAACACCGTTGATGAGGTGGAAATAAAATCATCACTATACAGCACAATGTGCATAGTGTTGTCTAAAAGATTTGGAAACAAATGTAACAATGATGTAACAAATAGTGTGTCCTATTTGACATTAACTTCTTTATGTCTTTCCATAAAACAAAAATAAATGAAGACATGTCTCTTGTTTGGTCTACAAAAGTTATCTCATAATGTATGAGATTATCTCCTCATATTTTCCTGATGGCAAACTGAAATGTTTCACTGTCTTTCTGACAGGAGCCTGTGTCCAGTCCAGAGAACTCAGTGGTGTTTCTGCACAGAATTGATGTTTGGCTTTCAGTCAGATCAGTTTTCATAAAGTGCTCCCAAGCCCAGGTGGTTATTCGTCGCAGTGGCATGATGGTTTCTCGTGCAGTGGCAGGGCCCAGAGGTCACACACACACACTCAGCTGTGTTTTCCACACCGGACCTCTGCACACTGAGAATTCTCCAGTGTTCCTGGATCGTTTCAAAACATTCTGAACTGCAGATGCTGAAAGACATAAATACTTTGCAATGTTAATTGAGAAATATTCTTTGGGAAACGAATGACAATTCTCTAACGCAGACTGAACTTTTGAATGCTAATTTTATACCCAGTTATTATATATTTATATGTTACCAATCAACATTTTATGATTATTTTGGAATCTTTTTGAAACTTTTTTAATAAGTTAAGTTGTGCCTATATTCATAAAATACGAATACAACTCAATGTATTCCTATTATTTGTTTATCATTTTAGAAAGAAAATGTTTCTGGAGATGGGGTTTGTTGTTTTGATGTGATTTTTACATAATTTTCACATCAAACATTTGGATTAGTAAATTATTTCAAGGGTTTCACATATCATAATCAAAACCTTCATTAAGATATTGATTAGTAAACTATGAATAACAACAACAGAATTAATGATGAAAATACTTAAATAAAAACTAAATGCATGGCTGCCATTAGAAACCACGAGCATCCAGATATATAACAAAGTGTAGCTGACTTTTTAAACATATATCGTGGCTTAAATAGTGGCTCTGTGCTGTGTCATGCCTTTGCTTTACCTATCAGTGACTTTCTCCAAAGCATTCTGTGCTGCACTGCATATACTGCTGTTCATCAGAATCACAGTCAGATAAAGTATCTAGTGGATCTTCAAAGGATCAGTAACAGGACAGTACCTTACTGGTACTCAAAGAACTGTAACACTGCTTCTCATTCACCCATAAGCAGACACACATTCACACACCGATGGCAGAGCTGCTATGCAGCTGATCTGACACGTCGGAGGCAACTTGGGTTCAGTGTCTTGCCCAAGGACACTTCGACCCATGCCAGGAGGAACCAGAATCAAACCACTGATCCGTAGAAGACTGCTCAACCTCTTAAGCCATAGCCATATCAACAATCACATATCAACAAGAAAACATCATCTGGAAACTGGGTGATGCAGCAGGAAATTACTAAATAAAGGAAATCTTCTACAAAACCGATTTCAGAAACATTTCCTTTCTGAATGGACCAATCAAAACCCTGACCTCAACCCAGTAGAGATGCTGTAGAAGGACCTAAAGAGGATCATACACACCAGGCATCTCAAGGACATGTCTCAGCAGAAACAGCTCCTCCTGGACATTGTGCACCTCTAATCCACAGATACAGGAAGTGTTTGGTTGAGGTTACTGCTGCTAAAGGTGATTCAACCAGTTATTAAACACAGTTGCACTTACTTTTTCCACCTTTGCTCTGTATGTTCAATAAAAACATGAAAGATCATGCTCAGCTTCCTTTAACCCTGATCACACACCGTAGCTTTGAACAAAGTTTGTTTGTCAAAAAAAAGACACTTTATTAAGAAAACAGATGTTTTCAACCAGGCAGGCTGATATGAAGAGTGTTATACTGCAATAAGGGTCAAACTAAATACATAACACTGATATGTAACTATGATGTGCGAGCGTGTATTATGATACAGCGAAACACACTGTGGTTTGGGGAGAAACAGAAAAGGCCCTCAAGGGTATCTACACTGGAATATTTTTTGTAATGTACACGTAATTACAGCTTTTTTGGCATATGAAATCCAACCTGCAAAATTCAAGTGCGTAAAAATAGCTTCTCCTTCCCAAAAGTGACAGCACAGACCTCCCCCAGGTCTCCTGTATGTGTGGTGACGACTATTACGAGTCGTCGGGGAAGCTAACGGCATTATTTCTGGTAGTTAACTGATTTATTTCCCCAGATCATTGTGTTAACATCTCCCCATGTGTCTGTGTCTGTATGTCATGTTAACACCCTACCACTGAAACTGAGTGTGTAGATACCCTTTAAATACTCAGCTGCTCACTGAAGATTTGTGGCAGCTGACAGCTGACCTGTAGTGTCCAGGCTCAGAAAGCTGCAAAACAGTCCGACCGTCAAACGACAAATGATCGTGACGTTTCTCCAGCTGGTACAAATGCAGTTCAACACATCATTATGCAGTGAGAAAACATGGAGGGAAGAGGGGAAGGAGAAACAAGAAAGTAAGGATGTTTTTAAAAAAGAGCAAAGTTCTGATTAGGGACACTATTTGTCCAATTTATACATGAGCACTTGAATGCAGCACTGTCTCCTTGCTTTAGAAAGGAAGAAATACATAAATAGAGTAAGTACAAATAAAACTTCTTTTATATACTGGAAATCCTAACGTCAGCGAGTCCATATCAAACAAATGAAGTCTCTTGTTCTTCACATTCCAATCTCCTCTGTTCCTCTGTCTGTGAGTCTATTTCTTCTCGTCATCCTCCTCTTCCTCTTGCTGCTCTTTGTCCTCCTCTCTTCCTCCTTCTTCATCACCTGCTGCAGCCTCTTCCTTGCTTCCGTTTTCTCCTCCGTCCCCAGCTTCACCACCAGCAGCTTCGTCCTCACCTTCTTTGGACTCTTCCTTGTCGCCTGCGTCCTGGAAATGCAAACACATTTTAGACTTTGCAGATGAAAAGTGGCTCAGGAGCAACTTAGGCCTTAGCTTGACCATGGACACATGCGGACCGGAGGAGCCGGGAATCGAACCGCTGACCCTGAGCTTAGTAAAAACCCGCTCTGTCTTCTGAGGCACTGACGCCCCAGACACACTTTAAACCAACAGGTTTGGTTTTGGTTTAAACTACTCTGAGTCATCTCATTCATACAAACACAAATGTCCATATTCAGGTGTCAAGTGTATGAGCGGTGACTGTGGAAGGGGTCCAGACGCGTACCTGCTTCAGGCGGTTCCTCCTCCGGTTCGGGACTCGGGCCTTCATCCTCCGGGACAGCGCCAGCAACTTGTTGTGCCTCTGCCTCCTCTTGGCCTTCTCCGCCTCCTCTCTTCGCTTCTCCTCTGCCTGGTCCGAGTCTGACTCGTCCTGTCGCTGCAACCTGCTCCGCTTCCTGGGCTGCACCATCCTCTTGGGCTGGCTCCCGTCATCTTCCTCCTCATCGTCCTCCTCTTCACCCTCCTCTGCGGGGCTGGAGGACGTGGAGCTGTCATCTCCCCCCAGGAACGAACGCTTCCTGCGGGTCACTGAGCGGCTGTCGTCGCTGGAGGTCGCCCCTGACTCGCTCCGGCCCCGGTAATCCTGCTCGCTATCGTCCTCTGGGGAGCTCTGGAAGTCGGACTGCGATCCGGAGGAGGAGGAGGACGAGAAGGACCCTTCGTCACTGTCGTCCAGGATGGAGGCGGGCAGGCCGATCTGCCGCTTCTTCGAGGCGGCCACCTTGGTTTTCCGCATCGACGCGAACATTTTCCGCTTGTACAAACTCTCCATGTCTGCACGCGGAACCGGAGCCCAGTGACATGAAACAGAAAACGGACTGAGCGGAACCAAGAGTCGGTGCAGCTAGCGTTAGCGTTAGCGTCGCCTGGCTTCTGTCGTCTGCACGTCACAGCCACAATAGCAAACGTCTGTGTTGAAAACACAACACAGGAGCTGAAGTCCTCTCCGTGTGTGTGGGCTTTGGACTCTTTTCATGGAAAACTTCTGCCCGCCTCTGTTAAAGCAGCATTAACGACCCATAACTTGACATTTCGTAGGTTTTTCTCGCAGTGCTGTTAGTGGTGTGTTGTTATTACAGCCTCACTTCTTCACCACATTACGCTACTTCTGGTTAGCGCCCCCTGCGGCAGAGAGAGGCACTGCTGCTGTCACCACTGAGAACTGTGTCTGTAAAAACGTCACATTGAAATTATAAAAGGCAAAATAAAACATGTAGGCAAAAAATGTATAAATACATATACGACAAGAAGAGAAAACTAAGTGGTGAGACAGGTGTGAATGTGTGCAACTGTGTGGATGTGATTGTCTTCTTGTGTAAAAAGTTAGCCTGTCACTGACAGTACCAGGAGTAAATAATAAGAAATAAACACATAAATCATAAACATAAATAAATCTAAACACATTTAAAGTGAGGGCCAGAAGGTCACACATGTTCAGTGGTATCCTCAGGTGGCCTTTACACATTTACACATTTTATCATTTTACTTTTTTATTATTATATTATTTTATTATGACTAGAGGTGGACCGATATATCATGGCGACCGATATATCGCCTTCAGTGTGGCCTATAACTCCACATGGCTAATTTACATATCATGATCTGAGCACATGGCTACTTTACATAAGCACATGGCTAATTAGCATACCATAACAAACACACATTAAACTCCACATATCATAGACATATTGATAACACAAGCCCAACAAATGTTATAAACTAAGTAATTAGCCACTAACAGTGGTTTTATAGAACACATCAGTAATGTCTCTGCTGTTAGACACCGATGAAGCATCCTCTACTTATTCCAGTGTTTTATAATTTTAGTACATATTTCAGCAAAAGAAAAGGCTGCACTGAATGCTACCTCGGCTGTTTAATTTTTTTATTTAGGTTTTAATAAATATTTATTCATAAGTAATGATCATTTAGTTTCACCAGTTTTCTGCATTTCTCAATTACTGTAATTACATGTATCATATAGATCAGATTGATTTCTCAACATCGGCATCGGCCATTAAAAAGCTCTTATCAGTCGACCTCTAATTATGACTGTAGATGGTGAAAGGCTGCAATTCTTTGCAATCTTGTGTTAAGAAATATTTATTTTGAATAAAGTTAAGCACAAGTTGACAAACCACTTTTGCAAAGACTGAGCCTTTGGTGGATCTTCTTTTTGAGAGGATCCTAATTATGTCTGTTACCAATTACCCTGCTGCAGGCATCAAACTGTAAATTGGTTTATATTTCAAAAATACAACAGTTTATCTGTGCAAATCTTTGTACTCTTGTCAGATAAATAAGGTTATAACTGAATTAACAAATCAGATTTTTAATAGGAATTGTTTAGTGGGATGATATTGCTCTGCTCCATGTTCATCACCAAAACCTAAGTGAATATATAATAATGAAGTGACACTATAGGCATTTTTACATATACACTCTGGGCTACCTCTGGAGAATCAGGTCCAGGCTTTGTGCAGAGTTGTGCGGTTTCAGTGAGAGGGGGGTCCCTGTGTTTTGTTTACAGCACATGAAAAGTAGAGCCAGTCACATTATTTGAAACTATGCTTGTGTTTAAACCTGGTTTTCTTCGGTTTCCTTAACATCCAGACCAACTGACTCAGGCATTTTCACTCAGGTAAAGTCTGGAGAAGTTCGGGATTCCAGCACATGTATGAAAGCAGCTTGTATCAGGGCTGTGAAGCTCTGTGAAACTCATCTGCCCCTATAGGCCAAAAAAATTCACTAAATGCAGCTTTAAAAAACAAAAAGTGCTCTCAGATCGAATTTTCAGTGTAATTTTAATGGGAACATATGACAAGTTGATAAGGCTTCACTGTATCACTTCAAAAAAATGTTGACATATTGTAATTATCACATTCTGGAATAATCTCCTGCAGAAAACTCAATCGGATCATTTGGATTGGGATAACCTCTGACTACCACCAGTGTGTCCCATCAGGTCCTCAGTCAGGTCTTCTGAGCCAGGAGCGTGCTCAGTTTAATCTTCCCATCCATTGATGCAGTCAGGCAGGTGCCACAGTCCACAGCAGAGCACCAATCAACTGTCACCACTGGCGCTTTGTGCCCGCCCAGAGACAGCACACTCTCCAGAGCTGGCTCCCCATTGGTCAGCTAGAAGAGGGGAAGGGGGAAGTATTGGAAATGTGGGATAAGTAAGAAAATAGTAGAAGTATAAAAACATTTAACTAAATATTCATTTTGATTCAGCAGGTGGAAAAAAAAAAAACCCACAAAAGCAAAAAAATTTTAAGTTTAACCAGAATACATGAATGCAAGGTTGAACTAATCTCAATGAAGGTACAGATGAGGCTGTTTTACTCTGTATATGAGTCCTCCAGAGCTGGAACACGTCAGGACATGTTGTCCTTCAGAGTCGAAGGCGAAGAGTCGACCTCGAGGAACTTGAACCTGAACATTCACAGATGTAAGCATCGATGTGTAAATACCTTCACTTCAACTGAACAGTTGTTTCACCCAATTTTAAAAGCAAAACCCAATTTGCAGCTGCCTCATGAGGTTGTCACTGCCTATGTATGCGTGACATTAGAGAGAGCTGGGATCAAGTGAGCCCAATCACCATATCTGGGCAGAACGTGCTCATCTGGAGTGAGCCAAATGTTACATGTGAAATATCTTTCTGTTTCTGTAGTGGTCAAGTGGACTGAGTCAAATAGAGTTAAATATAAATGTTAGTCTCCATGATCTTTGTAAGTAAACCAGCTATTTCCATGGTAATGCTGCATACCTGCTTGTATCCACTGTATCCTGACAGGACGAAGGGCCCAGTTGCGTCCTGAGATAGAAGCTGCTCTGACTGCTTCACTCCACACCGATGGATGTTCCACTGGATGAACTGAAAACACACGCACACAAAGAGCAATCTTAATTCTGCCCAGTCCAGGGCCCTTACGGACCAGCTTTCAGAACCCCTGCACTACAATAGTGAAATATGAGGTCAAAGAAAAAAAAAAATTTTGGGATCTGTAGACAATCTGTCCACCATGATAGGTTTTCCACATACTAAACACACAAACCTTTCCATCTTCTCCAATGCTGAACACAGTGTTTTCGTCGTAGCTGAACTCCACACTGTAAACTTCTCCATCATGTGCTCTCCAGCTCATAACGCTCTCATAACGCTGCATATCTACATCAGAGAGATTTCAGAGGAATGTATGTTCACTGATTAATATGTAAATGTTAAAGAAGGTGGCACAAACTTATGTAATCAGTTGGAAGTGTGTACACGTAGATTACACATTACACATTATTCTAACTGAATTGACTCAGTCAGATATTACTGTAACTTGCTCAGACTTGTCACTGTGAGCTCTGGTAGTTGTCTGTGAAGAACATCTGTCGTTATTGTCTTGGTTTTACACTTATTAACCAAAAATAGTTGCATTTCTGGGGAACACCGACCAAACAGTCTGATGACACCGTCAGCAGCTCCGGTCACCAGCAGGTTTCCGTTGTGGTTGAAGGCCGTGCAATTAATAGCTACTGGTTCAGGTTCTAAAGAGAACTGGAGCTGAGAGACAGACAGAACATTGAGGAAACACAGCCACAGGACAAAATAAAAGCTAATGCTAAGTAGCAATTATAACTACATGTACGATATAATAAGCATGAAGCTTCTATCATGTCTGTGAGCTAAACGCTACATACTTGTTCAGGGGTCTGTAGAGTTAAATATAGTTGAGCAGAATATTTAAACTAATGTCAGGGTATCTTTTCAATGCTGTGGTACCTGACTAGAGCCACTGCTACATATGTGATGTTTGCTGCACTTTGATTTGTGGTTCAACTCGATAATAAGCAGTGAACTAGCTAATTAATTACCTGTTGTTTGACAGTCTTGGTGTCCCAGAGCAGCAGCTGTCCGGACACTGGTATAGGTAGGCGAGGCACAGACTCAACACTTCCAGATCGACTGGGAGCTGCGGCCGAACACACGAATGATGAACCGCTGGGACTGCAGGCTAAAGATAAGATACTGAGAAACAGAGGAAGGACTTTACTATCATCCATTTGTACTTCAACAACACATTTTTACCGCATAGCAAAACATAAAGCTTGAATGTACAATTGATTTATTAACATTTCATCTAGAAAATTTACAAAATGTTTTAAACTTTTGAACCAATAATAATGAGACAGACTTTGCTGTTTTAGCAAATATCTTGAAAACAGACATTTCCACCAGGCTCAGTAATACTTTGTTTAGTATAAGAACATGTTAATATGCTAATATGCATTTAGTTGGTAAACATCGTAAAAATACAGTGTTGTTAAAAAGTATTTGTCACATTTAAATGATTAAGATCAAACAAAATTTAGCATTACACAAACATAACCTGAGTAAATACAAATTGCAGCTGTCCAAACCTCAAGAGCTTGGGTTATACAGCAGGACAATGATCAGAAACACCTCTGAATGGCTCAATTAAATAAATAGATAAATAAATAATGTTTTGGAGTGGTCTAGTCAAAGTCTGGACTCAAATCAGATTGAGATGCTGCAGCATGTTTCATAACCCTCCCATGTGGCAGAGTTAAAACAATTCTACAAGGAAGAGTGGGTCAAAATTCATCCACAGTGATGTGAAAGTTTAGGTTTAGGGCACAATTACTCTTTCACATAGTACCAGGGGCAGTTTGTTTCCCTTAATAAATCAAGTCATGATTTAAAAACTACATTTTATATTTACTCGGGTTATCTGTGTTTAATGATTTAATTTAAGTATGACAAGTCTGGCAAAAATAATAATAATAATCAGGAAGGTGCAAATACTTTTCACTAGCACTGTAGTTGTATAGTAGTAGTATTTGTAGTATAGCAATTATAGGGAGTGTCATGACTCATAGTTTGGTTACATTTCTGTTTTTGTGTGGTTCAAAATGTTAATTAATGAGTTTTACATATGTTTTCATGTGCAGTTTTAACTTTGAACAAAGATGGGTTTGCTATTTCTCCAGCTCTGTATGCTGTGTGACAACAATTAGAATCTCACTGTAGATGATACATGTAGACTCAAATCAAAGTAAAAGATTTTTTTCCTGATTTTCCTTTGGGTTTATGCAGGATTAATACATAGGTGACACTGATTGTTGCGTTTCAGATGAGGATGTAAACGCTGAACTTGTGGTTTCTGTGCAGTCACATATTACAGTACCGTGGGTGAGTTTCATCAATGTTCATCTCATAAAGATTCTTCTTGGTGTCTGTATCGTACAGCCGCACTGTGCCAACACCGCTACCTAGTAACAACTGACCACAAACACACACAATAACAAAGTAAAACAGTTGTTTTTGTCAGGAAGACATTTCATTAACTTACATTGCTGTACTTACCAACCTTATTTATGACGTACTATACAAAACTATATAGCCTTCCGATCACCTTTATCACCAGCTTATCCCCAACTTTATTGTACTTAACTGTACTGTAAATATAAGTAAATTTGTCTTTGATGCTGCAACACATCCAAAAAAAGTTGGCAAAATAAGACCGAGAAGTTAATAAAGTATTTAAGAACAGTGTTCTGGTAGATTCCAACTGTTTAGTAACAAGTGAGCATATCATGATTAGGTAAAAAAGGATCATCTGCCATCTAATGATGGGCCAGAGTTCACCACGTTGTGCCAAACGTCATTAGAGAACTGTCAATCAGTTCAAAAACATCAGTTCTCAACACAAGATTGAAAAGAATTTAGGTTTTTCACCATCTACAGTCATAATATTGTTAAAGGATTCGGGGGCTAGAAATACAAATGGAAACCCTCATACCATGTGTATCAGTTCCCACAGCATGGGTGACTTCATATGTATGAAGGTAGTTAGTAATTATTCAGTGTTTGATTTAAATTTCAATAATTTACTAAATATATCCACACAAAATAATGCATTTTATTAAAAGCTAGATGCCATGTTACCACTATATGTATGTTTAATACTCAGTTTAATTTTACTGAAGACCGTAAGTATTCACATAAAAGCTCTTTTATCAAGTCTAAATATCAGGTATGATAAACTCAGACTATTCAAGTCCCAATACTGTTAATGTGCAGATTGTGTGTTTTGTTAGTACCAGTCTGTCTGGTTTAGTGGCCCATTCCAGAGACAGCAGAGGAGACTTGGACATAATGGTGGCTTTAGTCTGCATGATAGGATTGAGCGACCAGACCTGAAGAGGAAGAAAGTTTTATTATACGTTTCACATATTTTTCATTTCTATGTTCATACAACCTCAAAGGAAAATGATGGACATTCACCTTGATGACTCCATCTACATCCAAACTGGCAACCCGGCGACCAGAACAGTCAACCCTGGACAACAGAAGGAGGCATAGATGAAAAGAAAAAAAATCACAATGTGTGTTTTAATTAAAGTCACCAAAGGATTTGATTCCAGCTGCAGGTAAAATATTGATTTCATCTGGTACTTTATTAAGAAAGAAAGACACAGGACATTCACAGATGTGTGTGATACTGTGAAGACGAAAGCAGACCTGCAGTGCATGATGGAGGAGTGGTGTTCTCCATACTCCTCCTGGCTGAGCTTGATAAAAGGCTGTTCTGTTGACAGACCTCCTCCCTCTGTTCCTCCTGCACAGCTCCTGGAGGTGCAATCCGGAGGTTCACTGGAGGTCTCGGCAGAAGCTTCTACGTCGCCTGTCTCCCCCTTCTTCTCTGGGGTCTGAGGACATCATATGAAAAGATGGACTTAGTATACAAACACAAAAGAATTTGTTGGTACCCTTCCACAAACACTAGAGACCACAATTTTCTATGAAATGATACAAAACTGAAAAAGTAATTTTATCTGTTTCTGTTTATTTCATATTTAGTAAATATCTGACTTTGCTTTTGATTTTGGACACAACTAAATATATTTATAAAAAAGCAAATTAAATAGCAAAATAATGGACCCTTCATTGCATACAACACGACTACAAACCCACTGTATACAAAACATATAATAATGGCATTGGTCTTCTCTTCCAACTCATCACATGAAAATGAAAAAACCTCAAACTTTCAAACTACTAGAAAACTGACCAAACAGACAAATGCATTAGTCTGTTTATAAAAATGCACCAAACACGTGTGAGCATCAAACCAAACCATTTTCACGTACCTGTGCTTGTGGTTTGGAGAAAAGCTCCTTCCTCTCTTTCTCATGTTCCTGGACTCTCTTGTGTCTGGGGTGTGTTGACTGGTTCGTCGCCTGGTTCGTCGACTGGGACCCAGAGCTGGCGGGTTCACTGGCTGCTGCCAGATTGGAAACTGGTTTCACCTCTTTAGCTTGTACTGCCTCTTTTGACTTTGCAGACTAGAAAAGACAAATTCATTTTAGAAAGGGAAGAAGATCTTGGGCCAGAACCCAGAATATCTACATACAATATAAAGCCTAGCAAGGCAAAAGGACCAAGACTTCAACCTGCTTACTTCTATAACCAGGGACTTACTTGCTGTTTGTCAACATGTATGCATACAACAACGCACCGTTCATATACTTCCTCACGTACTTTGTGTATGTCCGGAGAATTTCAAAGTTTAGTCATGAGGGGGCAGATTAGAGCATAATCATCCATAACCAAGAGAATTTCTTCCTTGTAAACTTTAATGTTTGCACAACATAAACAGAAGTCATGGTTACAGAGATTAATGTTGACATAACAGCAGAGCAAATGGCAACATCATAACTGTCAGGTGCTGTATGTAGATGCAGGTACTTGTTTTTCTACACCTCAATTTTTGTGGCGATTGAAAGCTGTTGCTGAATTAATTTGACACTGACACACTGGTTATATGTGTGTAATGTTGCACACATTCAACCATGCAGATGCGTAGCATTAATTTCTGACAACGCACAAAACTTGATGCACCAAGTCAACTTGCTTTCACCTGACTGGATGGCGGTTCCTCACCGCTCAGTGCTTACCTGGCTTGGAGAAGACCCAGTGGTGGCCTGAAGCGGTTTCACCGGAGTGCGTCGGCCCTGCGGTAGGAATGTAGAGAAGAAATTTCGGGAAGGAGTGGTGGAGGTACTGACGGCACGCTGGCTTGACACCAAGTCCCTAACAGGAAAGAAAGAAACAGCAAAGAGTGACAAAGCTTTACTACTACTGCTACTACTATTAATACTACTACTACTACTACTACTACTACTACTGAGAAGATTATATAACAAACCTAAGCTGTTATGAGTTACACTTAATATGGGACGAAAGTAAAGAACTGCAAGTGAGTGTGGAAACAGACAACTGCACTATGGGACTAGAAATAGGAGACACACTTCATAACTGAAGGCCATCAGGATTTAACAGAAATGATAATATCAACAATACAGGTGCAGAGTGATATTCACATTGGTGTGAAGGAAATTTAAATGACATTTGTTTGTTTCATGTGCTGTTTTCAGGAAGGCTACAAGTCACATAAGTCATTTAAGTCATGCTACTGTGCCACTTATGCATTTCACTTCTACCAAGTTTCAAAGGTGAACATTTGTACATAATTCACTAATAATCCTTGAGCTTATTCAGCTTTTACTGGTTTAAATGATGGTGGAAACATTAATGGCTTTTCTTTTGCAGAGACACTCAGTGAAAATAAGTGACAAAATCAAAGACAAATGGGTGTACAATGCAGAAGATGATGCCAAGCAGCTAGAGTCACAATGACAATGATTCTATCAAAGACAACCACAAAAGTAAGACAATAATCTTAAGGCAGCCTGATGGTAATAAGGGTTAAGGTGTTGGCCACAAACTGGATTGCCCAAGCTTCAAGTGCAGCTCGTTGCAACCCTTCTGCTGTGGCTGATCATAAGAAGCACAGAACCACAGGAACCCGTGAAGCAGCAGGTGGAAGAGTAATGTCTTTACAGACACAAATGTCACTGTCCACACAACTGCTGCTTGAGATGTTGTATAACAAAAGGGATTTCTGAGGAAGGGATTAGTTTTTTAGTTGATGAGAGAAAACTGTCCAGACTGATATTCTAACCAGTTCTCACTCAGTACTCATGAGTCCAATCAGACTTTTGGGCCAGATCCTGTCCAAGCATTACAGAGATATTGCAATGCCAAAAATGGGACAGAAATTAGGTCAAAAAGAGCTTGATCTTTGACCAACAAAATCTAATCATTTCATCCTTAATCCACGTGGATGTTTGACTTGAATTTGAATTCCCAAAAGACGTTCTTGTGATGTTTCATTCTTTAGAATGGAATAGATGTGAGGTCACAGCGAATTTCCATGTCACATGATGACAAATATCTAATCAGTTTATCCTCAATCCTAGTGGAATTTTGAAGATACAAAAGGCTTTCTGATACCAACAGACATATGGTGCATACTACATTACTGCAGTCATAGCACCCCAGCTATACAGCAAAGGTTATAGTCTAAACCGTGTCAAAGACAACAGTCAAGACAATATTAACGCAGAGCAATGTAAGAGAACAACAAAGGAACCAAACAGTATGAAATACAACTTTACACAGTTGTGTATCATAAAAGGTAAAATGATCAAAAACAAGAAAAATTAGTGCAAAGATTACAATGTTGGTTGGTGTAGCACTGTGTGGACCAACTGAATTATTATGGAGATGATAGAGTGTGTTGAAATCTTCTACAAACATTCATGATTCTCCAGAGGATAAATCCTAATGACTCTGGTGATGGACTGACTCCCCCACAAACTGTTGGACAATTTTGGTGATTAAATGTGCAGTTCAACTGATTTTATGCAGTGCCATAATCAGGCCAACAATTATGGTGCAGAGTGACATATCATAAAATCTGTAGATGTGGAAAAAACAAACAGCAATCTGCCATGTAAATGATAACATATGCTATTATATAGAAAAACCTTCAGGACTGAGAACAATGTAAAATCCAAAATTAGTTTGGATCTTTGAACAGCAGTCAAATGTTTCCACTCTGGGCCATTATATGCATTGATAGCGTTACTTTAATTGCTATACTGATAACACCAACTCTATTGGTATCCTGATGATCTCTTTCTTTCTTTCACATAAAGTAGAACCACATTACTTGTGGGTCTCTAGAAAAACATTCTCTGGCAGATACATCTAGATAGATCTGTGAAGGTTCAATAAGTTGCCCAGACAACCCTTTGAACCTTATGAAATGATGACGTTGCTTTGACTAGCAGTACATGTCTCATTGACCTAGAGATCAGCAGGCTTGTCCAGTCATGTGTTTACAGTTTAAGAAACATATCCATGACAAGAACTGAGTTTCAAAGATGCTGAAAATATTACACAGTATATACTGTATAGTTGTTACATAAAGGCTAGACTACTAGAAATGTTTTCTTAATAGGTAAAAAAAGACACACAGAAGGTTGAAAATACAAGCAAAAAGAAAGGAAAGAAAGAAATACACATGTATTTGGTTGGTTTTCATTAATGTATGCCACATTAATATAATAAGACTAAAATACCTTTTTATTTTGACAAAAAAAATCTATGCTATTTTAAAATCAAACCACAGTACTAACAACAACTTCATTTAGGTATTAAAGACAAAAAAGCTAAATGTCATTTTAACAAAGTATTTCGTTAAGTACAATACAGTAAATAGATGAAATGTGTCATAGTGTCCTATGACTTAGCTGTCAGCATCACTCACCTCAAGAATAAGCTGCCTGATAATCTCGGCTGCTATGACTCCCTATGTTCCTTTAAATTGCTTAATCTGACAAATCTGCTGGGATACAAATATGGCGTTTTAATGCTTAACATTTCATTATGTGTTATACAAAGACCTAGTAGTAGTAGTATTAATTTTAAGTGTACTGTTCTGTATATGACAGCTCAGTCTACGTCCTCGGTTAGCAGTGATAAATCCTAAGCAATCGTCTTGTTTTAATGGATCGCACTGACAAGAAACAACAATTCATCAGGTGAATTGTTTATTTTGCAACATCAACCGCATCACAGCAGACAGTGTAAAACAGCATAAATATATATAGTAATTAACAATACAGTAGTAACAGCCTTTTAAATGTATCATTTACAGTGGCTTTAGACAGAGCTCAGGCTCTTTCACTCAGCAATTAATTGCTGTTTATTCTAATTAGATAAAATTGCTATTTCTATTAAAAATCATTTAAATCTCATAAGAATACACAGCACATACTATTAATTTGACGGGTTCCTGGTCATCTCCCTGACAGCCCTTCTTGTCCCGTAAATTAGTTTTGGCCAGGTGGGTCTGTTTGACGGTTACTGAGGTCACTGAGCTTCTGAGAACCATGAAAGCTTTAGAAACCATTATACACTTGATATATGCCTCACCACTATTTCAGTAGAGCTATACAGAGAGTTCCCTGGACTGATTTTAATCCTAATATCCAGTGTGAAGTGTGGGACCTTAAAGTCAATTAAATGTCTCTCAGGTGCTACAGTCAATTTCTACACGGAGTAATTAAAATGAAAGCAAACAGGACACAACTGAGCACAATTAAAAGTAATTCTTAAAGTAAGAGCACATTTGCAAAATATTCTAAAAACATCACTGTGAAATGAGTGTAGATTGCCAATAATAGATGTTTTATCTGTTTGAAACAGGATCTGAATGTTTTCTGAAGCGACTTTGTATAAATAAACAAGTAATGCAAGTATTCAGCTTTAAAGTGCCTGAAATTTCTTAAAGTGACAGAGACAAACAAAGTCTTTCTGAATGAATCTTTACATTGTTCCTTCTCTCTTTATCACTGCAGTTTAGTAACATTTGGATGGTAAACAGCACAACAGTAATGTTATTTTAATAATAACAAACCAGCTGTCAGTTTTATATGGCAGCGCATTGCTGGCACCCTGAGAAGAAAAAAAGCTTAGTACTAAAGTCAATATTATATTTAATTTTAACAAGATGTTTTCAATTTATGTCAAAACATTTTCATGTTATTACAAGATAATATAGTTTTACCTTATACCAGTCTTAAGAAAGTCACTCTGTAACAGAGCTCGCTTCCCTTAACTTTCACTTTAACTGCTTAACTGGAAGCTGTGAATTGTTTGCCCACTTGTAAACACTTCTCCGTTTTATTATATTTACAGTGATCGCCAAAAGAACAATGGAGGACATAATACTGAGTGGCTAATGTGGTTTAGTTAAGTTTTATTTCACGCTTGGATTGAGGTGGCAGGTGTGAGAAAACTCTTGTTTTAATGAAACACTATCTCTGACATGACAGTTTCTTGTAATAGTGTAAAACTACTGTGTCTAATAATAGGCTGAAAATGTCTCATTATAACATGAAAAGATCTAAAAATGAGAAAAGTAATAGAACGAGATATTGAGCTTTTTCCCCCCCTCGGGGTGGCAGCAATACACTGCCTGGAACATTTTTTATTTAATTCTAAATATTTCTACTTCTCAGAATTCTGTAATAAATCTAAGATTACTAAGAAGGTCTTAATTAAATTTATATTTTTTGTAATTTTAGCTTTGCCCAGCACAAGGTTATGCTATGTCAACTCAGCTAATAAAAATGTTTCATTCTATTCAACCAGGATATCAGACTACATAGTGGAATTTTTACTCCACTGACACAGTAGTAAAGCGTAATAATTCAGTCAGTTATGTGAGCTAACGAGCTAGCACGCTGAAATGCTAAGATCAGAACATCAGAAATGAGTGTGTCCTGTGACAGCTGATTAAACAATTTCTTACAAACAATTCCAAACAAATTCTATTAAGATGAACATTTATGACTAATAACTTAACAATTTTTCCACTTAAGGTGTGTTGATATTACAGACAAACGGGGACCTTGTGTTTCCCCAGTCTGCAGTCATCACAGTATCTGCCCCTATAAAACTCCCTTGGCTGCTGAACTGAGTTAGCAGTGTGACTTGAATGTGTGTTGTAACTAGGGTGGCCTTACTTAGTACAGCACCCACACTCACCTTCCTCTGTTTTAATGGAGAACAAACAGTCATCCCAGAGACAACCAAACCAGACTCCAACCAGATAGAATTCCCATATTCAGGAAACACCTTTAGAATTTAGGTGAGTTACAATAAAGTAGCCATGTACTGCTTTCCAGGATATACTGAGAGTTAGCACTGTGACTCCAATGTGCTGGGGCTATAAATCCCTATATTTCAAAGTAGAGCTACATACCATAGGCTGCCAGTATGTGTCTGGTGTCATTATAAAATTATTTTAGAGTACACACATAATTTGGCTAATTAGCTCAATGTTCATTAAAGCTATGGTTAACACTGATTGGCTCTACCTGCCAAAGCCAGCACAGCACAGGGCAAAATTCAATAAATGTAAACTTTCTACGAACACAAAAGCTACAGCATTTTTCAGCCATAATGTAAATTTGTCATTAGGTAGAGGGTTATGATGGCTGCCATCTGTAACTCAACACACATAATGTGCAGTTCTTAAAATGTCTGATACTAAACCAGAACTTCGTTTATGTCTACTAATCTACGAATCTTTGTTTGAAACTGTTCTTATCAACAGGCTCTAATACACTGTAAAAATAAATAACACATCTCTTATCTTTAAAGCATGGCAGCCATCTTGGATGCAACAAAGGGCAACCAAATAAAAACTAGACAATTGAGCTAGACAGAAATTAGCCACAAAAAGCTATTTTTAGACACAATATGAAGTTTGTAGGAAAAATAAAAAACACTTTCATCAGAAACCAACAAAAGTAGAGTGCAAAAAAATGTGTAGTTTAGTGCATCTTCCAACTAAGCCTCAACACAATGAAAGTTTAAAAGCTGACAGAATGGCAGCCATCTTATTTGCATTCAGTCACCATAATGACAGGTATATTAGTGTCTCACAGCTCAGTGTCTCCCAGACGGTCCATGTTCTGGACATACACCGGCAATTTATGGTGGACTATCTCATCTCCCTCTCTCAGGTCCCGACTTTCTGTCTGAAGGGCGAACAGCTGAAAGAGACAGAGGAGACATGTTTCTGAAGCGAACTGTGGAAAAATATTAAAGAAATTCCAGGACTTTTCCTAGCCAAACATGGAACTTTTTAAACTTGATAAAGAAGCTTTTTAATACATTTTTAATTTAGAAATTAGAATATTTAAAATACAATACAAGATATAATTTTTTACTTAAGAGACCTTTATTATTTGTTCAACAACTAGATAAATTAGTGTAACTTTATAAATCAAATGCTGCAAGTTACAATACGCTCTTCTAAGGCAAATAATGGACATTTTGTAGTGGAATTTTATACCAAATTTGTGAATTTGTTATCATATTTTAATCTGACAATATGGAATACATTTTTTTAAACTAAATGATGAGTGATTAAAGTAAATTGTGGGAGTTTATGCCTAAATTATGTGACTTTTGAAATCTAAATGTTGAGACTTTTTCAAAAATATGTCTAAATGTTATTGTACAACACAGAATATGTACACAAGACTTCTTTAAACTCATTGTGACGTTGAGTATTTCAACGTTATGACCAATGGACGTAAAAATATGTCATTTTTTTTCTTCTATTATTACTATTGTATTCCTTTTTTGGCATTTTAACATTTCAACAGTGGAGAGACAGGAAACACTGGCAGAAAGAGGGGGCAACATAAACAAGATCCACAGCCAGACTAAACCGGGCCCCTCGCAGTCACATTGTGATATACATAATAACCATCTGGATGCCAGTGCCTCATTTTATTTGGACTGGACTTTTTGAAGTAATCATTATTATAAAAAAAAGGAAACCAGTTTAACAGGATTGTGTTTTAGGATGTTATCCTCACCAACTGTCGGAGCTGTTCATTGTCTTCAGTCAGGTTGGTCATTTTCTGGACTTCAGCATCAAAACTCAGTAAGACAGGCTGGGGTGAGAAACAGTTAAGGACTGGGAACCAGTAAAGACAATGTTTTAAATGGCACATGTATACAGTGGAGAGCAGCATCCAGTAAAAACATTTGCTATTAAACCTAATACAGCTCTAAACTGTGATCTTATAGGTCACTTGACCGATGAAGAATATGCATACACTGGAAAAGGACTGACAGGAAGTTGTGCAGTGAAACCAGGAAGGTGTCAGCCCACTGGCGGGAGAAGTACGGCAAGAAGGTTGGGTTCTGCTCAGGGTTAGGGATAAAAGGCAGGACGAACCATTCCCGCCACTCAGCTTGACCTTGCAGCTCTAATGCTTGCTTCTGGAAAAATTCCTGAGTCCTCTCCAGGTTTCCTTTCTAGAAGGGGAAAAAAAAGGAGGAATTAATTTTTAACTGTTGTTCCATTTCAAAACTGTACAAGCATCATCTCTACATGATGCTACCTGAATGGTGTTGATGATGTAGTATCTGTACAGGCTGGTCCTCAGTTTGTTGACGGTGGGTCTGTAAACGTCCTCCAGTCTGCAAAACAGACGTCTGTCCAGGTAAAGCCAGTACTCCTTCAGACCGAACAGGTCAAAGCTCTGGACGAACTGCTGCAGCTGATCGATGATCTTATCCACCTGCAGAAAGAAGATGTTTCAGAGTAAGACATAAAAACTATCTATGTTTAGATTTTAGAAGAACCGGATCTGTAAAATGAGCCTATCGGATGAAACTATACCTATCCATCACTGCATTAGTCATACCCTGAAGCCTTTCTCCTTGTCGGCTTTGATCTCGCTGTCCAGTAGTTTAAGAGTGCTGGTAAACCCGCGGTAGATCAGATACTCCCTCACGTGTTCGTCTGTCCTCTCCACTGCTGACCCCATGGCGACGTCTGAACCTGCACGATACAATGTAATACACAGCTGCACATAGTTACACACTTAATGCTTAAAAGTACTGTAATTGAGTTTTTTTTCTGCTTATGAAATCGACATTTGGCTTGTGAGACAAATTTGCCTTTGTTATAATGAATATATCTAATGTAAATATGTCACAACTTGGCTGATATCCAAGCCACTCAGTAAGGACAGTATCGGTGCCAAACCAGGTGCCCTGTATGTGATCAGTGCACACCTAGAGGCAGCAATAAGAAGTGACCTGCGCCTCTTAAAAACTGACTTGTGGTCTGCCAGAAGGAAAACAACTAGGTTGATTAGTGTTAAAGTAAACCTCTCCAGGACTGAAGCAGATACACTGATCACTGCATACAACAAGTATGCTCTGATATCTGGATCTTATCCAAAATGATCTTTAGACAAACATTATGACAACCACATTATCATTACAGTATTTATATTTGGCTATTATTATTATTATTGGTTTCATAGACAATAAATTGAACTGGGCTAAGAACACTGACGCCCTCTACATGAAGGGTCAGAGCCGCCTCTATTTTCTGAGGAGGCTCAGGTCCTTCAACATCTGTCGAACACTGCTGAAGATGTTTTATGAGTCTGTGGTTGCCAGTGCGATTCTCTTTGCTGTTATGTGCTGGGGCAGTGGACTGAGAGCGGCAGACACCAACAGACTCAACAAACTGATCAGAAGAGCCAGTGACATTGTGGGGATGGAGTTGGACACTTTAACAACAGTGTCAAACAGGAGGATGCTGTCTAAGCTGCAGGGGACAACAGAGAACTGTTTCCATCCTCTGCATGACATGCTGGTGAAGTCAAGGAGCAGTTTCAGTGCAAGATTGAGGCTACCTAAGTTCACCACTGAGCGCCACAGGAAGTCTTTTATTCCAGTAGCTATCAATCTCCATAACTCCTCCCTCTGAAATCTGTTACTGTACCATTATAACATATTGGTTGCAGATCTCTGTATATTACATTATGTACATATTCATATTCTATTTAATTTATGTCATTATGTCCAAATGTTAGTTCTATTCTCTATTTTCTGTTATGTATATATGTATATATTAAGTATAGTATAGTATATGTATTAACATAATACGTT